>OLMO02000302.1:159039-181626 GCA_900291935.2 Cassiopea xamachana | reverse complement strand
AAGAACATTGGTCTTCAGTTAAGCATATTTTGCGATACTTACGTGGCACTACTGAACATGGATTGTGTTACACAAGGAACAGTGGAAACATAATTTTAACTGGATATAGTGATTCTAGTTGGGGTGATTGTATTGATACAAGACGTTCAACATCTGGACATGTGTTTCTCCTGGGTGGCAATCTGATTACTTGGAGAACAAAGAAGCAATCTACAGTAGCAAAATCTTCTACAGAAGCAGAGTTAGTTGCATTGAGTCAAGCTACACAAGAATGCTTATGGCTACGTCAATTGTTGAAGGATCTGGAATTTACTCAGAAAGGTGCCAGTGTTATTTTTGAGGACAATCAAGGTGCCATAAATTTGACGAAACATCAAAAACATCATGATCGTACAAAGCACATTGCAATACATGACTTGTTTTGCAGAGAACGAGTACATTCAGGGGAAATTGATGTTTGCTATTGTAATACTAACAAAATGTTAGCAGATATTATGACAAAATCAGTATCACGTCTACAATTTCAAAAGATGTGTTTTTTACTTGGAATCAAGAATAACAATCAATAAACGATGCTGATTATGGGTGGCTGTTAGAATCAGACTTTGACATTAATCAGTATCGTTGATGTTGATGTTGTTGTTATTGTTGTTGTTGCTGAACTTTGAACTTTGGCCTATGAACGCTACACAGTGCTGTCTTACTTCATGCGTGTTAGATTTGATTATCCATGTTGATCATTGTGTTCAAATATTATGTGTTTATATTTGCATCAATAGATTTGTGAGGAAGTGTTTTTCTTTGGATACCTAGTACAATTTTACAGACATGGCCCTTTCATGTTTAGACTTTCTTGGGCTCTTCATGACTTCATTATCAAAATGAGCAGACTTTATCAGCAAAATTTGTGAGTCTGGATAATTGTGAGCCTGGACATTTATAATTGTGGGTCTGGATATTTGATAATTGTGAGTCTGGATATTTGATAATTGTGGGTCTGGATAGTTGATAATTGTTAGTCTGGGTATTTGTGCACACACATTAAAGAAAAGTGTATAGAGTTGTTTATTTGCCTGAAATAGGAATGGGAGGTGGAAGGATGTATAACCTCTTAGCGAAAAAGATAGTGTAACAAACTAGTTATTTGCTAAATAGTATTGTTATAAATACTACTGTAAAGGGTGTGGATATATGTAGATAGTATACTTGTAAGAAAATATAGTTACATGCAGATTGTATCCATAAATGTACTGCTTCGATTAGATTAAGGTAAAAAGTACTATTACTGTAAAGGGCATGAGTTTATGTAATTGGTATGATCACAAAAAGATATAGTTACATGCAGAGCATATCAATGCATGTATTATTTGTAATAGATTAAGATCTAAATAGTAATACTGTAAAATATTATGTCTGAAAAATGTATTGCTTCATGCCGAGTCTATCCACGCATGTACTGTTTGGAATAGATAAGGACATAAATAGTATAACTGTAAAGTGTGTTCATATATGTAGATAGTGTGATTGTAAACACTGTCATGCAAATGTGAATGCCAGCCATGGAAAATTTCTATGGTTTTATGAAGGAGTGAAATGTGTGCAGACCCCAGTGAAGGGTGTACCATAGAGGTATGTCATTGTTAAAATGAAGAGTGACTCAGATATTGTATTTTACAGATATATGCATATGTGTGATAGGTATGCTTGTGAAAAATGTGTATCTGTGTATCTATGTGTTTAGAAACAATATGAAGTGGAAGATAGGAACTAAACGTTAGTCCCAATGATGCAGGTCATTGGGAACCTGGCCTCAATTATAGGTGCCTAGGAGCAATATAAGTGTAAAAGTAGGAAATAATGAAATAGTCTCAATAACAGGTGATGGTATATAATGCAGCAAATACGTGGAGGAAAGGTGCTAAGAATACTGGTATGATTCATCAGTTATCAACCTGCGATCTGTGTTTTGTGGGTTTAATGATAGTACGCTTTTACGATCACACACCCCCTAGCATCCAGATGGGATACTGTTGTACCTGAAGAGGGAGAAAAGTCATGTAGACAAAGATGTGATGATGTAGTAAAATGAAAGGTCAGTAAACCAAAGTATCTCAAAAAGTATCCCAAATGATAGTGAGATCATAGCAATTCTGTAGAGACAAAATGACGTGTGGGTAGAAATTGTGAGCATTTCAATAAGTTAGTAGTTATAAAAAAAGACTGACTTATGTTGAGTTGATCTTCTAAAGTTACTTGTAAATGCCATGTGTGAGAGAAATGCTCTAATGAGCAACAGCGAGTGTGTATTGTGGCTATTATAGACAATGTAGAGTAAACAGGGGAACCTTGTGACAAAGTAGGTTTGGGAGATATCTGACACATAATGCCATGGCAAATATATGTGTAGGATACACTCCAATGATTATAGTGGTGATGTGTGAGTCGATGCCTATATATTGCCACAGCAAATATATTTATGTCAGTGGGACAAGCCTCAGCAATGATGATGATTTATTGAAAAGTGTTTGGTTCTGAAATATTGTGAGGGTGTTGTACTTTGAAAGTTAAAATAGTGTAATAGTAAACACTGTCATGTAGTGTGTCCATGATGCTAGTGATGATGCATGAAATGTTAAATGGACAATGCTAAAAAATTGAAAAATAGATTTTCATGCAGATCTTAAGTCTCAAAGTATGAATCCAGATATTATGATACAGGATGGTTATTCAAACAGGGGTGGTTATCTGGAAAGTGTGCTTGTTAAATTGTGTTTGGTTGAGACAGTAGCAAACATTTTCAATTATGCAGTGTTCTTTGTAATTTTTATCTCAAGTTACAATCAACAGGCAGTTGCAATTTTCAAAAGGTGACAGGAGCCTCATTTGTCAAATATAAGACAAAAACTACATTCTTGGCCATTAATGCATTTGTGTTGGATTTTGTAACATATTTGATTGCATAATATTTTCTATTATAACAGGTGAGGAACATGCCTCCACCATGGAAAATGATGAATGGACTAGCCAGGTTTGTGTTGTTAGTAGTTTGCAGAGTTTGAAATGAGAAGTGCTTGAATTCAAAAGTTATGTATGGAGTCACATTGTTTACAAATTCTGTAGGATGAATTTCATGTTGTAACACCATAAATCATATTATGAAACTTCCCAGGACACCACTTAAGAGGTGTGTAGCTACTTAAAGTTTCATGTTTTCACTCATCAGGCTACTAAATGAGTGGAAACACAAAACGTTAAGTAGCTACACTATGCTTCTGATTTTGTTTACTCTATCACATCGCTCTATGCAAGTATTGATCACTCTATACGAACCTTGGATTGTGGTTATTTACGCATTTAATAAATATATATATATTATATATATATATGTATATATATATACTTATATATATTATATATATATATACTTATATATATTATATATATATACTTATATATATTATATATATATACTTATATATATTATATATATATACTTATATATATTATATATATATCTATATATTTATACTCCAACAACTGGCCTTGGAAATCCAATCTAACCTGATCTGAAATTTCTGGTCAATATCTGATCTGATCCAAAATTTTCATGTCCAAACCCAGTCTTATCTGAAAGTGATGTTGCTTTATTTGAAGTTGGCAAAAATAGCTTTATAGCTAATGCAGTCCAACTATGTTCAGGTTTGGTAGCTCATTTATATTGATAGGTGTAATATTCTAATTCTGAATAGCTGAGTAATAGAAACTCTTTGTGTTTCAAATTTTCGAAGGCTACGAATGGAATGCTTGTAAATAATTTTATAGATCACAATGTTCATATCAAGGCAATGAGTTATCCTTTCTATATTCATCCAAGGACATCCACCAAGTGCCATTGATTTCCTTCATGACTATTATCAATGCTAGATTTTGGACCTCTAGTGTAAATCGTGTCATAAACATGTTCATTGTGTCACCTACAACATGATTCTTGGTGCCACCTTAATGCCTCTAAACCACATTTTATCTCATCAAAGCATCATTTCAATCAAACTAATCTGGTGAACAGTGATTGCAGTACTTATCATGGTTTATGACTTGTCCTGTAAAAGCTACAATTTTATTTGGTTTGTTTTATGATCTATATGTTGTTTGGATCATATCATTAATTTTGAGAAAATACATGCATGTGCCATAGAAAATTTTCCCAGAATTGTTAATCTCATTTCCTTTTAACACTAAAATATTGTAGGTGATCATTGAAGTACCCAATGTTTCCTTATTTCAGGGCTTGGTAGTTTGATGACTTTTGTGCTTCTTTATTAAAGCGAGGTTTTTAGCAGCATTTTTCTGTATTGAAAATCATGCACCCACTTACTGATTAGATTATCATTAGTCTATCAGTTAGCTGTCACAAGGGAAGAATATGAAGTGGTGTAGAAGGGGGCATGGGGGCCAACCCCCTAGCTGTGATTTGAGGGGGGCTCAGTCCCCCTAGCTCTGTAAATTTTTTGGAAATAAAAACAGAAGAATCATTATTCTGCTGTAAAAGCTACTTTGGATTCAAAGAGCTATTGAGAAGGTACGGGTTTACAAGATATAGGGTATTAAAAATATGTTGGTTTCTGGATAACGTTATTGTTTTCTTATATACCTACATGGATTAAATTCAAGGTTTCTTATAAAGATAAATGCAAGAAAAGAGTCTCCCTAGCTATCAACAAAGCCCCCCTGGCTATTAATTTACTTCTACACCAGGTAGGATATGATCTGTTGGGGAAAGTCAATGTTTACTCAACTCTTTCTTCCTGCAACTCTGTCTAAAGACAAATGTACACCTGTCAAATATATATTAATTTTTTAGTTTTTCTCTGCAACATTGACATTTGCATTTATTTGCTGGAAAAGCTGATTTTGTAGTATTTTATCAATTGTTTTTTATTGCAGTATGAGAACAGAAATGGAAAATTGTTCTCTTGAGGAACCTTCTACAAGTGATGGTTCAAATGCATCATATAACAATAGCTTTGGTGCAGTGAATCTTGCTAATGGAGCTCTAACTAATGGAGCTGGTGGAAATGCATCAAGCAGTAATGAAGTAAAAGTATTTTCTTGGCCTGTTAGTGCAACAGAGGTATGTTCCCAATAAGTGTTTTTTTCCATATTCCAGAATCAGTTATACTTAAATTATACTTCTCATGCTATGAAATAAAAATATCCACTCTGGCTTCTTCCAGCTTCCTAGCTATGAAGGTTCCCATGCTTCAAACTTAAGAGATGGTACAGGATAATAGGGATGTAACTCAAAGAGGCTATGGGCTATTGTGTACAGTAAATACCTGCTTTCAAGCAGGCTGCTGTAAAATGCAGGTCAACAGGTTTTATAGTATGCAGGTTACAGCATTAAGCAAGAAGTTACTCAAAAGTGCTTTATCAGTTGAAGCTGTATGGAGACCTGCAATCACCCACTGTATTTTTCATTGTTCAACTCTGTGTGGTTTGTCAGTCAAAACTATGAGGCAAGAGAGGGAATTGATCTGATACAAGGTGATGGAAGCACTACAAAGCTATTATTTTATAAGGCAATGATTCCCAACCTGGGAAATTCCCTGTGCTAGGGCATCAGTTTTGGATCTGTATGGCAACTGATAAGATAACGTGCAAATGATGACCCTTTTGGAGGATAGGACACACCTTTGCCTTGGCATACTGGCCTGAAATTACTTTCCTTCTAGCCTATGTGCACATGCATGCAACAGCAAATGGAGTAGTTAGCGTAGCTTTTGCCTTTTCCGTTGTATATCTTCAAAATTCAATGAAGCCACGTTGAAAGATCTGCTTCTTCTTGTAAGTTTACAAGCTAGTTACAAGAGTTCTCTGAATTAAGATAGAGATATGAACATATCAAAGTTTAAACTGACACAAAGTAAAGAAAAATACACATGCTTTTCAGTGTCGTGAAATATGAAATGAGATGTGCCCTAAAGATTGTTCCACAATGAGGATGGCCAGACAGTTGCAAAGGCCTACTTCATTGGCTTGTCATCTCACAATGTTTTTAGATTCAGTTACGACCTTGGGCCTCGCTACTTTGTGGCACAGTTGAATAGTGCAAGTGACTGCCAGTCTCCATTGGTGTATATTGAAGTCTGTAAAATAAAACTCTAACATTATATTCTGAAAGTAGAAATACGTATTGTCCAGCATTTTGCAATAATAAGATCAAAACTTTAATCCATTTTGAAGTTATGACGATTTGAATTTACGGATAATAGCCGTACTGTTTCTTAGAAATCCTGAAAGCTTATGTTTTGAGTATGCTCAAGAAAGGTATGCAATTTCAGTGAATATTTTCCCTGCAAGAACCCACTTAAGCCCTAAATATCTTTTGAAAAGGGATAATAAAGGGATAAAAGCTCACACACATCTTCAAAAGAAATCAATTTCCTGAATATTTAATAAATAGGGTAGTTAAAACATATCTTGACAATAATGGTAATTCTGCACAATCTGATAATAATAATACTCTCTACTTTAAGCTACCCTATCTTCCCTTTTCCAATTTTGCCCAGCGTAAAGTTCGCACTTTAATCAAAAGATATTGCAGTAATCTTACAATTAAATTAGCATTTTCCTCCTTTAAGATAAAAAACCTGATGAAAGTTAAAGACTCTGTGCCTAGATCGCTCCGTTCTTGTGTTGTCTATAAATTTACGTGTGCGGGATGTAATTCCGTATATGTTGGTGAAACGTGCCGACACATTTCAACTAGAGTTCGAGAGCATCTTTTCACAGATAAAAATTCACACGTTTATGAACACCTGCAAAGCTCTAAAACATGTAAAGATTTTTGTGATGAGAGCTGCTTTAAAGTTATAGACTCGGCTAAAACGTACAATCAACTTAAAGTTAAAGAGGCTTTGCATATATTGTGAGAGGGGCCCAACTTAAACAAACAGGTCCAGCATTACAATTTTTCCTTATCATTCTAGCCCTTTCAACGATTTTCGTTCTCTTGATTATTCGAATTATTAATTTTCGTTATACCTTCTATTGATTTTGTAACGTTTAGTAGTGTGTTCCATTTAACAATTTAGTATAACAACTGAGGATGGATAGTGAAATATCCGAAACATGTCTTGTAAACTGAAAATTCTTGTCGTTTTTTTGCGTCTTATATCTGATATTATTGGCTTGAGAAATTTTGGAAGATATATATATATATTTATATATATCAATAAACTTCAACGGAAGAGCCTTGATGAGAAACTTTCATTTTCCCACAAAAACTTAGGCCCTTTGAGTATATATATATATACTCAAAGTATATATATATACACCAATATATATTTGTATATATATATATACACCACAGGTTGGGTACCTAACATGATATGTATCAATTTTTGTTTTACACTTGTAATATGTTTTATTTTTTTAAGCCAGTAGGCCTTAATTAGCAGTAATTTTGCTATCTTAATTTCTTTTGCCTACTATAAATAAATTGTTGATATTGATATATTGATATTGATATAACGGTATATCGATTAAATGTAAGGATAAAAAGTCAATATTCTTGAACATAGGGGAAATTGATTTACTTCTATCTGGGATAACGGGATATATGAGTTGAGCCTTATGGCGGGGACAAACTTGTAAAATACTTGCTTGTGGAGCTCTACCACTTTAAGCTTAAGAATACAATTTCAAATCAAAATGGTAGGTATAAAATATCGAAGAACCCGAATTGGAAGTATTAAAAGTCAAATAGCCCATTGTGTACCGTCGCTTTTATAGGTTGTACTCCAACGTTGTAGAATCTAGAATCAGAAAATGTTTTGTGGTATCTCTATGTAATCAAGCTCTGCAATGTTGGAACAGATTTTTGTAATTTGTTAGATAGGTACATTTGAAAGAAATACCACCTTACACGCAAGATGTAAATTTTAATTCTTTGTTGTTGAAATTATCTACAAACATTAAGTTCAAAGTAATTCTTGAAGTCTCCATTCTGATGCCTACTTTTCTTCAACATTGCGCTCCTGCAGCACTATTTCCATTTTCCTTTGGAAATATGACTACTTCGAGTTAAGGCAATGTTGCATATAAAGTGCTGGCAGATATTTCGATGACAATTGAAGCTGAAAATTTGTATTGTGTTTGTTGCAAAATATAATGTCACGAGGGCTACAATTGTTCTAGAGAAATGAGCACTTAGGCCACATCCCTAATCCTCGAAACTAGAATTCATAAAAAGTTTGAGCATGAGCGCAGGTTTTTGCGATATTTTTTCAAGGGTAGCCTCTGACCATACAGCAGCAAGCCACAAAAGCATGCTTTCTGGGTATTTCAGAGAATTGTAATTTTGACCACGCCCAGTGAAAGAAGAAACGTAAGATACTTATTAGGAGTCTTCTCATCAAAAACAATAAATGCTTCCTGTGTTATAGAAGGATACCAGCTACCATCTTGTAGACAATACAGTTTAATTCTAGGATGACCTGAAAAATGTATTCTCAGCAGCTGGAGAAGTGATCAGAGCGAAAGTATTGGCCCCTAGGGATGGTAGAGACACAACACTTTGGTAATTATTATCTAAATTTTATGTGTTGCATGCTCATTAGATCATAACTCTTAGTATGCTGTCTTGATTTTATATTTCTGTTTTGCACAGTAAAACCATTGTTCACTCGCAAGCAAGTCAGTGTTTTGTTGAGGGAGCTACACACTTTCATAGAATTTCAATTTTGACGCTGGTAGAAAAATAGACCACTGCTTATTTGATCACTAGCACAATATTTTCACGTAAGGTAAAATTTTAACATGCATCAAGATAGTTTCCTTTCTGACTGAGGTTTTCCAGATAAGGCAGAGTGAATGGTTTTTATTCGATGTAAATACCTTTTTTATTCTGTATAGGACTCGCCTGTTCTTCAACATTGATTTCCCATCAATTTCTGCGTGTGAGAATGCATTATTGAATGGAAAAACATGCTATTGAGAGCATCTGGTCTCTTAATTTGAATAACTGCATTGCTATAGAAATATTTGCAAGAACTTCTTCTAACTCTTCTAACTATTAGCATTCTTCTAACTTGATAGACTTATTTGAAAAGAACCAAATTTGCCCCCAACCTCGAGGATTGGGTTCCACAACATTGTTGATTTAAATTTTGAAGCCCCTGTTCAACAGTTAGAAGTCATGTTGCGAGTTTGACGTAAAGCAACAAAATGAGATCATTACAGCATTAAATTGGGAAGAGCGAAGAAGGCTGTCAAATCAAAAGAGTTATCTCACTATTATTTGCCAAGGTAGTTACAGTCATTAAACCAGAAAATAATGTCACTACCTATCTTTCTTTTTTGAAAACATCGACAGAAATACAGGGCAGATGATGAGTTTGAAACACCTTCGCTAACCTAGCCTTCTATTTTAAAACGTGCCATTAACGATATTATATGCAGCACTGCAGAGAATTAGGTATACATGCTTTAGAAGTATTGAGAAAAGGAGATGTATCTGATCACACAGTATTAGACAAGAACAACTATTTTCTTTAACTTGGATTTTGGGATGGATCTGAAGCAAAAATGCAAAGAGCAAATCATAGCTCTTGTTAAGACGAGATTGAAGAGATAGACGAGATAGATGTCAACATTGACTAGGGCAGTGTTTCTCAAGTAGGAAGGGGGCACTCCCTTGGAGGGGCGTGATGTGATGTTAAATGGCTGCGTATAACCCTGGGAACAAGCTATGGTTCTGGGGAACAAGTATAGGTATGCAATTCTTATATAGTGACGTTATTTATAGCGAGGGGGGTGGGTGCAAAATATTTTCTCTTCCCATCAGGGGGCTTTATAAAAAGAAATTGAGATGCACTGGATTAAGACAAGAATGAAGAGCAACGCTAATTAAGACAAGAGTAATAGCAACGCTCTAAGCACTTGAAGGCCACTGTATGCTCTGCGCCCCTTTAACTTTTGAAAATGTTGCTGAAGATAGCCGTTATATGGATATGGTCTTATCTTATTAACCCAAGACATTGTACAGTAAAGACTTAGAATGGATAGGGACATAGTAATCTTGACATATTCTTTTTGCTGCTTGTAATAGTTACCTTGTTACTGTTAAAGAGCAGCATTTTCTTCAAAGCTCTTTTGTATTTGTGCGCGTATTAATTGAATTGAATGATATCTTTGCTGATTCATCTTTTCGTAATTTGTTCCACATTTTTGTGTAAGAATACCTAATATTTTGCTGAGCTTAAATAGTGTTGACTTTTTTCTGGTTTTGGGCCTGATTGTGTTTACAGTATTAGTATTGTACAATACTTGCCAAAAGTCCCTGGGACACTTTCAAATAGTTATGAAAACTATAGCCTTCTCAGCATTTCAATCATTATGTCTTCTACGCACCCCCCTTCCCCCTAAAATAATGTTGGTCTGTTCCCGAGACATTTGGCGTTATTGTGCACGAAAAATTTATCCGTTACCCCATGTACTTCTCCCAAAAAGCAATATTGTTTAGGGGAAAGAGAGGGGACGAATGTTTCATCCACATTACAAGTATGCAAAGTGTCCTAGGACTTTAGGCGAGTATTTTAGCATCATCTGAAAATCAAAGGAATGTATTAAAATCTTTGTTGATGTCTTACTTTATCAAAAAGCAAATAAAAGTGGAACAGAATAACAAAATTGGTATCGATAGTGCAATAGTTAATCTGCAAACAGTAGTCTAAATCGAAAACTCAAAAATTCCTAGTTTTGATAAAGCTTGTGCCTTGCATTATTCTTAAATTATTCTTAGATTTCAGTCATTCTCAGTCTTATTATTCTCATAAGTTTCATTCTTGTAAAGAAGTGTGTAGCTATAATACTCGCCAAAAGTCCTGGGACACTTTGTATATTTTTAATCTGGACGGAGCATTCACCCCCCTCCTCTCCCTAAACAATGTTGGTTACTGAGAGAAGTACATGCGGTAACGGAAAAATTTTTCGTGCACAATAACGCCAAGTGTCTCAGGAACAGACCAACATTATTTTAGGGGAAGGGGGTTGCATCAAGGCGTGATGGTTGAAATGCTGAGAAAGCTATGGTTTTTCATAATTTTTTGAAAATGTCCCAGGGACTTTTGGCAAGTATTGTAACAATAATTACATAAGTGTTTGGCATAAGTGGGTTATCTCAGGTTTTGTAAGTAGCTGCTGTTGTGTGCAAAATTTGCAATTATTTATATAATTCTTGCATGTCACTATGCAAGGATTGCCTTTGACTACTCACAAGACTTTTTGCTTACAGGAATCACATGTATAAGAATACAGTTAACAAAATTGCCTCTTCACTTTCAGTTTTGTGACATTTTCTAAAAGTGAAGAAATGGAACTGGCTGTCACCCAGCTTCATAACCGTGAAGTTGATGGAGTGCAGATAAAGGTTGAGGTAAATAGAAGAGGAAGTGGGCCTCGATATAAACAGGATCAAATGTCCCTTCATAATGCCTCAAAACAACTTAAAGTGCATTTTTGGCCTGCTGTCCTAAGCGAGGTAAATAAAATAATCCCTCAATCCTTTTTATCTTTGTCCTTCATTGATAATATTTCAAGAATGAATGATGGGTGTTGTCACCAGTCTAGCAGAAAGCAGTCTTCATTTCTTTTTGTATATTTATTTGTGTTGGTATTTTGCTTAATATTAAAGAGTGTTTTGCTCATGCTAGATTTATAATTTGTTGCCATAATCGCATGCTTTTTTGTCTTTTTATATGCACTTGAGTCATTGAATGGATGTTGAAGAGATATGGGAAGAATTTTGAAATCTATTTTTTGAATATTGTGAAGGTGGTTTCAAGTGAATGCCATTTACCAATTTCAGTAGCATACACTTGCTAAAGTTATGAAATTAATGGATTGAATTGATTTGATGCCAGTGATTGATAGGAGTGAATGTTGATTTATTGCATTTTGATGCAATCAGCCATTCCACCATGAATGCAAAATACAAGCATGTAGATTTACAGGATGAACGTGCAAGATGTGTGCAAATCATCTGCATGGCAGGAAGCATTTAAGATCAGTTGCAGCATGGGGGCTGTATACTGGGAGATAAAGGGTTCTCCATGGAAGCTCAAACCACCGGCGTGATGACCCTGTGGTTAGAGCGCCTGCCTCATAATCGGAAGGTCGCGGGTTCGAGCCCTGGCCGAATCATACCAAAGACTTTAAAAATGGTACTAAGACTTTAAAAATTGTACTCACTGCCTTCTCGTCTGGCGCTCGATAAATGAGAAAGGATTGGGGAAGTTAAACACGCGCAGCTACCAATGGACGAGCTCCCCGCTGTAGCCTTCACTGCATTCGCAGTCGCGTGGCCTAGGGCTACGGAAACGGAGATAGGCGCCGCCCTATGCGCCATTGGCGCGGGAAGGACTTTGACTTTTGATGGAAGCAGAATAAGCAACTAGAGGGGTAATTTTCAAGATACCCGAATTTACCAAGGGCTATAAGCAAATACCATCAAAGGGAGTTGACCATTCAAGAATGACTGCATATTTCCGTATTCATGTGGAAAGAGAAATTTAGTGTCTTGAAAATTTTCTTATTTACAATCGAGAATTTCAATATGACTGGTTGAATTACTGGATGATCTAAAGATTTCACTGGTCAAAACAATTTTAGTTGTGATCATACCAAGCGTGTTGTGTATCTAGTTTGACAGAGCTGCTTCGAGAAATTGCCATGCTTTTGGTATGCTAGCTACCTTTAATGCAGTGCAGAGATGAACAAGTTTTGGAAGTAGCAATTCTATGTGACCTTTGGTTTACTCTTACGACCATAAGCAATAGTTGATATTTTATAATAGGTCATTAGACATGTAAATTCAAAGTAGACTTGTTTGCTTATGCCAATTGAAAAAGTTAATTATTTTTGTAATAAAAACAAGACAACAAGTTCAAATTTAAGATGTACTTTGTTGCTTGTATAAATTCGAGGTGTTCTGGCTTTGCTGAGGAAAAGGAAAGACCGTTCATTGTCTTTTGCTACACATGTTGTGAAATTACACCAAAAAATTATATAAAAGCTGATAACTGAATTTTTAAAAATGACATGATGTTTTTGTCTTCTGGTTTATTTAACATCTTCATTTAGTACTTTCCATTCCTCTACTAACTCTAACTTTATAGCTTTAGTCTCTCTCTACCATTCATATCTTTCACATTATACCATGCAGTATATTTACCTGTCCTTTTTATGCCCCTTTCTAGCCCTTATAACTCCAGCTGCATGCCACTGGTCTTGATCTTTCAATTTATACTTACTCCTTTCTTTCAGCCTAGGAGAAACCAACATTTTTTCTTGCTTTGGCGCTTATATGTACTCAAGAGTGCGAATAGGTCACCATAGGATTGGAACGCAATTATAGAAATATGGTACACTTCAGTAAACTGCTTGAGATTTAAGGGGTCTAGTTGACACTTATTTTCATGCCGTTATCACCACTGAAAAAGATAATGTGTAGCAACTGTAAAATGTAACTGTAAAATATGTAGATAATGCTTCTTAGTTTTATACTTTGTAATTTATAGTAGTTTTCGGTTTATCTTTTAATTGTAAATAGTTGTTCTGAATTAGCTTGCTTTTTTGAAATGTAGAGCTAGGAAGAAACACCACCTTGAATAAATAGATTATTATTATTATTATTAGCACAACAGAAGTTTTGATAATAGTCATTCATTACCCATAAGACTCTATTTCGCGCCTCAATTTTAATTTGTTTTATTTGCAATCAGGAGGATTTGAAGGCGTTGTTTTCGCAAGCTGGTGAAGTTGTAAGAACTCGAATTTTACCTGCTAGGGATGGAAGAGATTTCACTTTGGCGTGAGTTTAAACTTAATGTATTAGTTTCGTCTTTGTGTTAGTTTTTTAAATAGAGTAGAAAATCGAAAATACTGTTCTCATCAGACTATAGAAATTTTTCAAATGCTGAATGGGAAAAATATAATTTTAGGTTTGTCTCGTTCTCAACTGAAGAAAGCGTACAGTGTGCATTGTCAAAGCTGAATGGTTACGAGATTGAAGGAAGGAGGTTGAAATTGCAAGCAGAAGATACAAGCTCATCTTCAGTAGGCATGCAGCGTCAAGAAGGAGAGAAAGAGGGACCAGCAAGTATTAGAGCCAGTAATGGAAATCAAGTCAAAATTCTCTCTTGTCCATCATCTGTATCGGAGGTAATTACTTTAAAGTTGTGGTATCTTCATGTATGCCTCAAGTCTACTAAAAATAATATAGGTTTAATCTTTTCATATCTTTTCCCTGTGCTGCTTCAAGTTCATTTTTCCAGTATGTCATTTCAGCCTCAACTACCTTGTCCTTTGGACTCCTTGCATTGTTACAGTGGGAACTCAATATTACAGTGAGAACTCAATATTACAGTGAGAACTCAATATTACATTGAAAACTCAATGTTACAGTAAGAACTCAATATTGCAGCGAGAACTCAATACTACAGTGAGAACTCAATATCACAGTGAGAACTCAATATTGCAGTGAGAATTCAATATCACAGTGAGAACTCAATATTGCAGTGAGAACTCAATATTGCAGTGAGAACTCAATATTGTAGTGAGAACTCAATATTGTAGTGAGAACTCAATATTACAGTGAGAACTCAATATTGCAGTGAGAACTCAATATCACAGTGAGAACTCAATATTACAGTGAGAACTCAATATTACAGTGAGAACTCAATATTGCAGTGAGAACTCAATATCACAGTGAGAACTCAATATTGCAGTGAGAACTCAATATCACAGTGAGAACTCAATATTGCAGTGAGAACTCAATATCACAGTGAGAACTCAATATTGCAGTGAGAACTCATTATCACAGTGAGAGCTCAATATTATAGTGAGAACTCAATCTCACAGTGAGAACTCAATATTGCAGTGAGAACTCAATATTGCAGTGAGAACTCAATATCACAGTGAGAACTCAATATTGCAGTGAGAACTCAATATTACTGTGAGAACTCAATATTGCATTGAGAACTCAATATTGCAGTGAGAACTCAATATCACAGTGAGAACTCAATATTGCAGTGAGAACTCAATATTACAGTGAGAACTCAATATTACAGTGAGAACTCAATATTACAGTGAGAACTCAATATTGCATTGAGAACTCAATATTACAGTGAGAACTCAATTTCTTAGGTGACCCTTGCTGTGACTTTGGTGTTTATAAGGTTTTGTCCTGGGGTTCATTTCTTCATCAAGCATTCAATTCATTGCGCAAATTGATGGGTTATAGTTGAAGATGTATTTCATTTCTCTTTGACTTTCCTGTCAATTAAGTAGGAACTTCAAACAGAAATTTGGCCTATTGGAATTCCAGTTTCCATGGAAATTTAAACTTTTCAGGTCACCATTAAGAATCAACGATTTGTAGATCTCATCATTTTGTTGAAGTTTGTTTTGTACTGTGTCACGTATAAGTTGTATGCTGCAATCCACGTTCAGATGAGTAATCCACTTTCAGATGAGTAATCTACTTTCTGATGAGAGTTGTTTTTGTGCCTGATGTCTGGGACCTAGTGGATTGGTACAGCACGCATAATTAATCTAGGTTCTTCAGTTTTCTTGAGTGAACAGATATTGATAATATTCCTATTTTAATTCATCTTATATTCATATTCAATAAATTTGTTATGTAGTTATTATTGATTTTATTTAATTTACATTGTTGCGTGAAGGATGAATTGAAAGAAATTTTTGGTTCAGTTGGCACTGTAGAGCGAGTAAAAATGTTACCAGCAAGAGAAGGTAGAGATATCACTTTGGCGTAAGTATTGAATGTTAGCTTTTATATTTAATGAACGTGCTCTTTGCTCGTTCAATATTATTTGTATTTAATGGCAGCCATTTACCAGATTAAAAGAAAAGTACGACAAGGAAGCCAACGTATTAAGAGTGTATGTACATAACAAGAGTACGTTCTCGCCTATTTGAAGGCGTGAAAAGTTGGAGGAGAGGATTTTATTGTATCTTCATGATAGTATACTGGAGACTTTAAGGAGCTGTTTCATGACTCTGTTAATTTTGATAGAATGCTGGATGAGAAAAGATTGCAGCGTTGTGATGAAAAGTATGGGAATAGAAGGGCGGTACGAGATTACTCTTGCCTACAGTTCTCATTAATGAAGAACTCAAATGTATGTGAATTCTTTCTTATATTTGAGGTCAGCAATTGTTGCATTCAAAACTGTTAGGATATTCAAGTTTTTGAAACTTCAAGTTCCTCTCATTTGTGTTTGTAGAAGGCACTTTTTGATGTTGCAGAAGCTCGTTTTAATGGAGTTTCATGCGGTGTTTTATGATAAGTTTTCAGGTCTTTTTCTTCATGACGTCTGAGCACAATACAAGTTCACTTTTGTATAGAAGTCCACTTAGAGCAACGCCTCTATTTAGGGTCTAGGCTGAAAAAGTTCTTGTGGAAGAAAGATTGATAAGTGAGAGTAATGGTTTCTAAATCTGTTTTAACCAGTGAGTTTCGGGACGCAATAAAAATAGAGCTTTGTGTTTGAAAACTATGACAGGGTTGACACTATTGTGTCTTGGGCTGGACAAAGAATTCACACGAGAAAATACTCCATTTGTAATTGAAACTATTTTGTGAAGAACAACTCTGAAAACATGTACTCTAAATAGCTTGAACGCAATAATCAACTAGACTAACTTATCCTACGGGTATATCTATATAGGAAACTACGGGCTTGCGCAGAGAATGCCAATCCGACAGGAGCACATCACACGGCAGCGAGGCACGTGCACTTATCAAACTGCACACGTGCTGCGCCCCCTGAGAGACACAGATGCACATTCTCAACAGACACCAAATGAGGGAATTCAGAGAAATTCAAGGAATTTTTTTCTCAACCAGGGAAAAATAAGTAGAAAAAGAAAGATTTTTGCAAAAAAATCAGGGGAAATCAGGGAAGTTTTGAGTTTCTTTTTGTTTCATTTCAGAGTGGTGACTTTCTCCATACTGAATCACGCACCCAGTTGAGTCTGACAAGTGCCAAATTTTACCCTTTAGTATAGCAATCTGTCCTATGCGAAAATTATGAAGGGCAGTTTTGTTTTTTCATGAAACCAAAATTTGAGCGGCTATAATAGGATCAGAGCTCTCCGGAACCCCAGATCTGTCCAATGAACTGATGAAATATTAGTAAAATAGTAAAAGAAGGTTGTAAGAATATCAGGGAAATCAGAGGAAAATAAGTATTATTTCACTGAAAATATCAGGGAAAATCAGGGAAGTTTTCCTGAAATAGTAATGGCAACCATATGCAATTATTGGTTAACCCTATACTTTAGTTGAGCGAACAATTTTGAAACAGTATCTGTCAACTCCTTAGGGGAAATTTGCAATCAATCAGTTAACAAGTTAATAAGCAATCTCTCTTTACAAAAAGGCTCCTTAAAAGTACTTACCACATTATATTATACTATATTATACCATATTGTAATATATAAGAACTTGGAAATTTTATAAGGTATGTTCGGTTCTTATTTAAATGATGTATTACAAAAATGGAATTTTAGAGTAGAACTTCTTAAAATTTGTGGTTCTTTTTGTGCGGGTTTTGTTGTAAAGAAGCAATTACAATAAATGAAAAACAATTGATCCGTGCAATGCAAATGGGAATCTGGTCAGTGATGTTTAATAGCTATGTTGTCATCAAAGGTTTGTAGAATAAAATGAAGGAAATATTAAAGACAAGATATGATTTCCTGATATGATACTGAGAACAGGAATAATGCCAGATAAGTTCAAACAAGCCTTGATTGTGGTTATCTTCAAAAAAGGTAGCAGAATGGAGTGCGGAAACTATCGGCCAATCAGCCTGTTGAGTCACAGCTACAAAGTTTTTATCAGCATCATTGCCAGTTGTATGACACGAGACCTTTATACGTCCTTCCCTCGTCCCAAGCAGCATATCAAGAGGGAAGAGGAACAATTGAACAAGTCATTGCTTTAGAACCACTAATTGAGAAGTCATTGGAATTCAACAATCCTGTTCGTATTGCATTTATCGACTTCACAAAGGCCTTTGACAGTGTAAAACTTGAAAAACTGTGGACCATTTTGGAAACAACAAGTGTAGACCGAGGTTACATCAACATTCTGAGACAAACATACGATAGTGCCTCTGCACAAATTAAAACTGACCTTGGAATCACTAGGCCATTTGAGATTTTAAAAGGAGTTAAGCAGGGTGATATTCTTTCGGCATTGCTGTTTTGCATCGTAATAACCATTGTAATATGGAAAGCCGAGTCAGATTGCATGTCAGGTTTCACTATTGGTGGCCAACTGATTTCAAATCTTGCCTATGCAGATGATATTTCACTCAGAAACAGCTCTCAAAGAGAACTTCAAAAATTGCTAGACTGTCTGGTATAGTACTCAGAAGAGGTTGGACTTCACATCAACATCTCAAAACCAAAATGCATGACAACTGACTCGCACAATAAACTCAATCTCACAATAAATGGCAACTTTATTGAGCAAGTCAACAAATTTTTGTACCTCAGACACAAAATCTCATCAACCAATAATGGATTAACAGCTGTGAAGCACAGAATAGGTCTAGGATGGGCGGTATTAAGAAAAACAAGCAATTACTGACTGACTTCAAGAAGAATACCCTTTCACATCAAAGCCCACCTTTACAGAATCTACATACTTCCAGTTGTACTCTATGGTCTGGAATGCGTGAACTGGACATCTTCGTTGCTGCGTAGGATGGAAACATTTCAAAATCATGTGATGAGATTTATGACTGGTAGCAGACTCACTGATCGTGTTTCAATTAAAGAACTACTTGACGCAACAACACTTACTCCAATCGCTCCAATAATTAAGAGTAAGGTTCTGAAAATATTTGGGCATGTCAAGCGATCTAAAACCGGACTATCCAAGATATGTCTGGAGGGTATAGTGGAAGGGAAGAGAAAACAAGGAAGACCACACCAGCGCTGGCGCGACAACGTTTATACGTGGTCTCAGCTGAACTTAAACCAACTAAACTTGATAACAAAAGACCGGAATCAATGGAAGTTATATTCTCATGTTAGTACGCAATCTGGTTATACCGGAGAAAGCGGAATATGATGATGATTTCCTGTTATTAGTCTGCGATCTTCGCTTTTTCAACATGTATGGTTTTAGAGCTTTTCAAGAATGATTGACATTCTGCTGACTCTTATGAGCAATTGGTATTTTTACTATCTAACCTTAGCAAAAAGTAGTGTCATTCAAAGGCTTATATTGAAGCACTGATTGAGAGGCGTAGGAAGTCACTAGACTGTCGTTCATCTCATCGTATAACGTTGTCCTTTGTGACTTTTCCTTACATGACGTGAAAAACAAGGCAAGTTGCAGGATAAAACCCAATGGCCCTACAGTTTATAGTATGTACATGGTAGGGTTTTAATGAACGAAAGCCAAAAACACGCAGCATTGAGACTTCAGTAGATGCCAAACAACAGATAATGAAGCATAGCATCAAGCTGTATTTTGTTATTTACATCTTACATCGTATTTGGAAGTTGGAGGAGATTGTTTATTCTTAAGCTATATGGAATCACTTTTTTGTTGAAAAACTCCCACAGAAAGGAGCGGTTCTCTGAGGTCATACATCTGTATGCCTCTAGAATAAGTTTTTGAAGATTTCTTTCATGTGTAGGAGCTCCTCAAAGCTAGATGTATAATCATTTAGCAACACTCAGGGCACGGTTATGGACACTGTTGACTTTATCATTTGTTGTTTTTCCACAGAACATCCATATAAGTGTACAGTAATTAAAATTTGTCAGTATAAACGAATTGTAGTAGGCTAGCCTTCTGGGGTTCAAAGTACAACCCTTGAAAAAGCTTTAACCTTGCTGTTGTCTTTTGGCAGATAATCTTGACATGCTCGTTAAATCTAAGTTTGGAGTCAATGGTGACACCCAAGAGTTTTTGCTGTATCAGACATTTTTATGACATCGCCATTAACTTCAATGCTTAACTCGTGGCCTTCTTTTAGCCCAAAGAAAATTAGTTGGAATTTTTCCGGGTTGGCAACCATCTCATTTAGTTTAAACCACTTCATTGTCATTCTCGTGTCATTTACGATGCATTTGGTTACTTCATCTAATGTTTCACCACATGCAAAAATCTCACCAACCCCAAACCCACAGGGGTAATTTCATCCGCCTACGTTTTAAGAAAAAAGGCAGTCCCGTATACTTTCATGCGTAGGGTAATGCCTGTTAGAGAGGACACTTATGATGAGTCATCGGCATATGAGGTAGGGTGGACAGTTCCTTTCCTCACCGCCTTTATCTCCCCAGTGTTGCCGCCAGGTATCCATTCGCTGCAGAGTGAACAATGAGCGAGCAGTCAGTCAGGGCATCGAGTTGAACTCGAACCGTAGACCCTCCGCGCGGGAAGCATGCGCTCTAACCACTGTGCCACCTCACCCATCGTCTACATGTAAGTTCTGTATAAGTTTCTTATAAAAAAGGCATGTATTCGGAAACGTCAAATGGGAAAGAAAATGTGAAGCAATGAAGGAATATTATAAACCCTGAGTGTATAAATATGATGGACAAGTATTTAACATATAGACTATTTGATAACGTCTCATGTGTTAAGTAATAACAGAAGTTAGTATTATGAATCTTTGTACTTGTTGTTTCTTTATAGGTTTATTACATTCAGTTTGGATTCAGAGGCATCTATTGCTGCGGAAAAGTTTAATGGTTCTGAATTATTGGGGAAGAGATTGAGGGTGTCTGTAAACGACCAAAATAATCCATCACAGCGAGGTCGAAGTCGCCCTGACAGCGAGGACCAGGAAAGTAAAGCGCGCGAAGCAAATACGAAACGTTGGGGGTCAGGAAATTACAACAACCCACCAGAAGTACAAACATTTTCCAATTTTGGGAGGAACAATTTTAAGGGTAATATTTACTTTTTGTCTATTTTCAGCTTTTGATATTTCTACCCAAAGGAAAGATTGGGGTCAGTTTTTTAGGACTGAGCGACAGCATTTTTTGTGATATATAAAATTGTGAAACTACCGAGGTTGGATACTGTCAAGATGGGTTTAATTTGTGACGTCACTGACGGTCTTTTGTTAGAATTTTAGTATAATGTTGTTCGTATTACAGTTTTGTTAATAATTATGATTGAAATATGAACAGCATTGCAGTTTTATTAATGAAAAGCTGTGCTGGTATTATGGTTTCATTACACATTTGAACCCCTCTTTACGGTGCCTCGAAGTGGCCATATTTCGTCTTATAGAAATCCCCGTTAATGCGGCCTCCCATTGATAAAGACTAACGACCAATTTTGGGATTCCGAAGAACAATATTCTTGGTAATGCCATTCAATGATTTGTTGATCAAAATCTAAAAGCTTAGAACCTGCGTTTGTTTCTGGACTGGTGATATAACATGCTTTTTGTAATTCTGCTTGTATTTCCATTTGTCTCTTACAGAGAATATCTTCTCATGTACTCTTACTTCTACCATTACCACTCCATGACCACCCTGTAAATACGTGCAATTTTCAGTGGTTCATTGTGACCTCATTAATGGGGTTCCAATGTAACTGCTCTTGTGTCATCGATGCTATGTCTTTATATGATTGTCTTATTACTAGGAGCTGCCATTCATACAGATGGTGCAATAGCAAGGTATCTCTATTGCTCCATTTTGGATTTTTATCTATTACACAGGCCAGCAAAATTTACGATCAGAATGTTTTTGCCATTCTGATGAGTGACTCTGATGTGATTTTTGCCGCTGATGTCAATAATCATATCTGTTTTTCGCCATCACGACAAGTCAAGTTTTATCGCTATCGGCCATTTAATTTTTGCTATTTTGACGAATTTGACCATTAACGTCAGCATTTCGTTCTGAGCTTGGTCCCTCTTTAAGCTGCATTTGACTGTTCTAGCACACAAATTTGAATTGTTTTGTCGTTTAAAGTTAATTAATGAGCTTTCTATGGAGATTAGGTATTTAAGGGGGGGGAACTTTGAGGCATTTTAGTGTATATTTTCGTGTTTGTATATAAACAATGGTGTGGGGAATCAAAAAATCACAATTTCTAAGAGAATTGCATCTTCTAGGCCACCAAAATACATGAGGTAAAACTCTTACTTAAATCAGCGGCAAAAATCACATCAGAATCACTCATCAGAATCACTCATCAGAATCACTCATCAGAATCACTCATCAGAATCACTCATCAGAGTCACTCATCACATAAAATTTTGTTGGCCTGTGTTATTGAAGCTATTACATTGACTGACTGGGCTGATGTGCGTTATTGTAAGTGAAAGTGAGTGAGTGAGCGAGCGAGCTAATGAGTGACAAGTGAGTCCATAAATGTATGAGACATGATTGTGTGATTGAATGTTTGAGTGTGTATGTTGGTACAACTGGGTGTTAGTGTGAGTGACTGATTGAGTGAGCTAGAAGTGATTGAGTGAGAGATTGAGTGTGTGTGTGTGTGTGTGTGTGTGTGTG
>OLMO02000302.1:118450-141323 GCA_900291935.2 Cassiopea xamachana | reverse complement strand
TTTTTTTTTTTTTTTTTTTTTTTTTTTCTTTAATCTTGTCTTTTTGCGCATTACGTACATGCGCGGGAATTTCCTTTACAATTCGATCGAACTTCCTTTGTCAACTTGTTTGACATCCAATATGTCTACAGAACATAATACCCCTTTTTATTGTTCTTGTGCGGCACGATGCGGAAAAGCCGAAACTTTTCATCTTTGCCTTATCATTAAATATACGCGAGGCTTGTGAGCATGGAAACAAACGCTTGCCTTGTATGGTTCGCGGCAACTGGGCAGCAGAAAAAACGCAACATGTGTGAATCTATCTTTAGACGCCTGTCACAAAGTATTGTATTGTTGCTCAGTGTACGCAATAGGTTTGGTTTAAATGAATATTTTATGAAATAGGTAATGAATTGAATGCAGATGAATTGAAAATTGGTAATGTATAGTGTTGAACACCGCAAAACCGCAAAAACTCACAATTTTGAAACCGCAAAACCCCACACTAAATTTGCAAAAACCTCAAAACCGACTTCTGAGAAAATCATTAGAACTGAACAGATTTCCTTCAAAGTTAGATACATACGTTAGATCACTTTTTACATTGATAAGTATAGCATTGCGTAAATCAACATATTAAGTAAATTTCAGTTTAGAACCTAATTATTCCAAATGTGATTGGAGTAGGAATCTGGAAAATGGTCGTGAATTTTTTTCAAGAATGTTTCGAGTACGTCGTACTTTGAAGAGGTGATCCAATTTTGTATTATTAAGTTTTTGGCTGCGGTTTGTCGTTCAAAATTGTTCCTTAATTCCATAATTGTCAGAGTTGTATCAAAATTTTCTAAAATATGTCATTGCCATCGTCTGGGAAAAGTTTGCCCTTCTTTGATTCTTAACTCACTTTATTCCTTAACAGTCACCCTCATTTAGCTCAAGTTTTTTGGTACAAGGATAGAACCTATCAACATCAGCGTTTATTCTGGCATCAGAAGTATCCTACTTGAACTGAACTGAACCAATCAACTTGAACACACAAACATCATCTTCCAAATAATCTGAATCTTTTATTCTTGATGAACGATTGCAATCCTGTTGATGATTACCAAACATTTATGCTTTTGACTCCTTCTTCGACCCAAAAGCTCTTGTCTGCAAGTGTAGACTTATAAAACTCTCAACATTGCATACATATCTACATAGCACGTTACACATGAACTTTTATGAAAACCGCTGAACCCGCAATAACCGCAACACGGAACCCAAAAACCGAAACTTCAAAACCGCATTCGGTGTTCAACACTAGTAATGTAGATTAGTGATATGCGTTTATGACTGATTTTCTATTCCTGGAATGTTTGTGCATTTTTGAGAATCAGTTCTTGATAATTTTCTTTCGTAGTCAAGTCAAGAAGTTCCTGAATGGCTTGAAGAAGTAGCAATGTCTGCAGTTGGAACAAACTATGGACCTGGTGCTGGACAGTTTTCATCGAGAGACAAAAGAGTGATGAAACAGGTATACAATTTTTGACAAAGTTGTAGTTGCACCGATGAGAAATATCATTCTTAAATGAGACATTGGTGCTGATTTCTAGAATGTACTCAGAATATCTGTAGCGGGTCAATATTTCATACAAAATTTACACGTATTGTCGTACAGAGTACATAGCCAAGTGACATAGCAGTTCTTGCCCGGAGACACGTGCGATCGCACGTGTGCGTTTCTAATCACGTGCAAAATCTCCACCGTGAGCAACATTCCCATCACTCCGTGCAGTCGCACATGCCAAATAGGAATTTCGTTGTCGCAACAGCAACACTAGTTGGTGTTAGTCGCTTTTCTGTCTTGGCTGTTTCTTGTTTGTCTTTGTGGCCCACGAAGTTTTTCCTCGCAAGTATGCAAATTGTACATATGGAAAGAGCTGGCAAAAGCACAAGTACGCTTTTTACTACGTTGAATTTGTTTACATGTTTTCAACAGTGAACAGCTGATATACCTCGTGGGATTCCAACTTCCGAATTGTAGAAACACGATCTATGTTCTAAGTGATTTGCATGTGTTGCACAATGGCACTAGAGCACCTTACAATTGTTGTTTCTATTGTTATCTGGTGCCTTACGATTGTTGTCTAGCACCACACAATAAGTCTTGAACAATATTTGACATTTGTACAGTCACCTCTCGCCCCTATTGTTTAGAGTGCCTTTTGCATATCAGAAGATACCGAACGATTGTTTGAAGTTTGAGATGCTGCACAATAGCATTGGAGCGCCTTACCATTGTTTCAGAGCGCCTTAAAATTGTTGTTTAGCGCCTTACGATGGTTGCAGAGCACCGTAAAGCAATACATGACACTTCCACAATAGAAGCTTTTGAGGCACAATAGATTCGTCCCCACACAAAACCCCCTTTGTTCGGGAGGCCATGACCTCCTCTGTGCTTATCAAAGGCAGATAAACACAACAGCTGACAATAAGAAGGCAAATATCGCGGAAATATTTCCAACAGTAATAGACTCATAATTTTGACTGTCTTACGTAAGGAGTGTAAGGCGGTCTGGATCCGCCCCTGTAAAGATTGGACATTCCTTAAAATAGCGAATAGCAGTGTTGAATTGCTAGCTTTAAGGGAATAGTTTTGTTCGAAAAGTATTTCTCAAATTCCCCAGGGGTATTCATTGAATACCTTGCATACCCTGACAGTCCTGCACTGTTTGTAACTAATAGACAATTCTACGCACTGCATACGCATGCCAAAACAAGCAAGCCAGTTTTTATTTGCTTACAAGATGCTAATTAAATACAACATTGACATCATAGTTCTCTTGTCTCACAAATGGTTCATACCTGATAATTTTCTTGCCAACTGAGTTCGCCAGTCTTGCTTTACCCAGTGGTCCTCTTTTACACGGTTGTCCTTCAAACAAAGAAAGCAGGGCTATTTCGTGTATCCTATAAGCATGTATAAAATCTTCAAATTCCCACACATTTTTCAATTGAATAATTTAATTTATCTCTGAATAACTGGCTCAACAATCATGTATTTCATCATGTCATGGAATTCTTCCACTTGAACTGAGCAATAATTTTTAGAAATAATTGAAATATAAATACTCTATAAAAAGCTAGACTTTAAGTTATGTGGTGATGCAGACCTATTTGTATTTTGGGTGCTTGTCAAAGGGTGGCGATTGCCTTGTAGCTAAACGGGACCCGCCACAAGAAGAGAGATGTCATTTTCGAAGTCAGTACCCCTGATTTATCTTAGAACCACTCTCACTTGCTTTGTATCCGATATCTGGTGTACTAATGTAATGAGTGTCTTTGATATTCTTGATTGGACAATTAAACAAGCCTAATGATCCATGAAAAGAAAGATGCTCGAAAGACTCTAGCGTCATTTGACTGATTTTACGAATCCTTCTACACTTTTACCTGTTAATTTTAGTTCCTAATGAAATGCGTTTTAAAAGGTTGTTTTGTAGTATAGCCACGTGCTTGATTGTAGCGAATATTTAAATTACAGAGGAAGTGAGAGTTGCCTACATTGAGAGCTTTAATAAATTGCGTTTTACATTTCTATACCATGCAATGTCTGCATGTTGCATCAGCATTGCTTGTGTTGCATCAGCATTTGCTTATGTTGCATCAGCATTTGCTCATGTTATTTTTTGTTCACTCACAGGGACTCTTGAAGAAAGGTTCAGCTGTACAGGAAGCTCAGCAGCAAAGTGATGAGACATCTTTGAAGGCAAAAGTGCAGTCGTCATCTTCAGATGTAAGTGTAAATATTGCCAGTAATGGTGATGACGATGCCATGTGGTGTTAGTCTTAAGGCCTAGTTTGGAGTATTGTATTTTTGGTAAAGAGCTTGATTGTTTGTTCATTAATTATATCGGATTGAAGAATAGTAGGAGATTGAGTGGGTATTTTAAAATCACACATAGATGGAAGTTTCTATGTGTGACTAGCCTGTAGTCATGGTCACACTGAAAAGCTGACCCAGGCTAGGCCCAGGTCTGTTTTTTGTCCACTATACATTGAAACTTGTGAGGTCTCGTGCAACTCAAAGCCTCATCAGGGTTATGTGTTGCATGGTGGTACTTGGTTTTGGCCGTTATGATTAAGTATTGAATGTTCAAATGTTGCTAGTTTGATTGTATCTTATGGCAGCTAAAATTGGTGATGTGCACGCAGACCCAGGCAAGTTGAAAACTGCACGGGCAACGTCTATAATCAGGCAATAATTGCTTTTTGTACTTTAGTTATTTTACATGCTTTCCCCATTTTATAAGTTCCTCCGACCGTAGTACCCCAACATATTAACTTTACTACTCTCAAGTGCCACATAAACGGTGGTCCTAATAGATAGGGGGGTCGGAAAAAATTCCGAAATTTAATGAACGGGGAGTCAAAGTAAACGGGAGGGGGTTGGAATTCGAGAAAAAGGTTTAGATGATTATACAAAGACGGAAAGAACAAGAACAGATTGTCATAGAGCATGAATCCTAAATATATACAGCAGTACGCCATTTTGCCATGAAAATTGGGCATGAATAGTACTAACAAAGAAAGGAAATGAAATGAGGGGTTTGTAGAAAAATGCCAATTTCGTTAAAATTGATAAAAGGGGGCGTCTTAGTAAGGTCTGGGGGTTAGAAAAAAATCGAAAAATTAATAAGCGGGGGGACGTTTATTTGGCACCTGAGTTTGTATTCATGATATTTGCTCAAAGTTGAGAATGTATTAAGAAGTTCTATTTTTAGTTTTGTTATTGTTACTTACTAGTGTCCTGGGGGTGATCTACGACAGACTTAATAAGCAATTGTGATCACTTGGATTTTATGTGTGTGTTTCGGAATTTACTAGTAGATTATTGTTGATATTTTGTATGCTTTGTAATGATATAAGAATCTTTAACACCAATGATACTTTGTTGACTCACTCTCCATAACAATAGTCGCCAGTGCTTAGAAGGAGGCTGCAACGAATAGGGCGTCAAGGGAGATAGTCGAACAATGTGTTTCTTGCAGCGGCTAACTTTTAATTTTTTCAGTTCTTTTGCATAGCGACCAGTCATTTGCTTACCTCTTGTATGACTTTTCCATAAACAGAGAAGCAAGTTTTTATGTTGCTGGATTGCTTATCAAATATTAAGTCAAATTTTTTCAAGTCACCGCTGATTTTTGAGTTGAACGTTGAGTAAGTCATTCCTCAACAGAACATGTATTAACTGTATCGTATTGCAATAGCCAGTGTTTTCAACAGGGCGTTCTTATCAAAAATGGGGATGTAAAGATAGGAAGGTAACGTGAGGTATATGTTACAGATGTAAGGGTTTGACAATATGTAACAAAACGGAATTATGACGCCAGGTAATCTAGAAGATGATATTCCCAACTGGAGACAACTAGTTAGAGAGTCTCAGACTGGAAATGAAGAGCATGCAGATTTATTGGAGAAAGAGACCATTTGCAGAGATTTTTCTTGGTTGCGAGAGCATTGTTGATATACTTGACGCTAAAATTAAGGCTTTTTTCAGGCAATGAGATGATGCAATCTTTCGACTTCAGTTTATGACGAATCCGATCTTCATTATCATTTTGATCGACATTTAGAACTTGCTTTGTATTGCTATATTGATCATACTGTATATTGCAACCAGAGCTGGTACGAGACCAAAGAGCACCTATGTCATTATTAGGAGATGATTTCAGGGCATTCAATAGAACAACCTGGCATTGAGCAGACTTTGTAGAAGGAAGAATAAGACTCATACCATATTGTCGAAAAAACAAACTTGCTAGGGTGACATGCTTTAATGCTTAGGACATATGATAATTGTTATCCATTGGAAAATTAAAGATGCAACCTCAATATTTAAATGACACCCATATCAACATTTGGGACAGTAACCTGGTTAATGAACAATTATTAATGTTTTTAAACTTCATATTTATAATTCGTAAACTAACGTACAATATTAAACATTACTTTCAAAGGTAAGTTCTTCAAAAGTAAGAAGAACAATAACGCAAAAATTGCATTTAGATACAACTAACTTAAGTGACGTCAAATCGGTATTTGTCCAAGGTTTGCTCAGGACCTCTCTTAAGAAAACTTGGCTAGTGGAACAAAGCATAGGAAGGGGCCTATGATCATACAGATAGCAAATAGATATGCTGAAGCTGAACACAAATACATAAAAGATTGTATGCCAAACCATTCCTTCCATAGTGGAGACGGAAGATGGGGACCTGGGGGCTTGCCCCCAGTAAATGGCTTTTAGAATTACACTGTCAGAAACGTCAGAAAATGCCCCTTTGCAAGATAGGAGCTTTGTTAAAACCTCATTGGACTGTCATTAGAAGATCTCAAAAATACTTCACAAGGGTGAGGAAAACAGCTTTTTCTGGAATACCAAACTGCTTGGAAACATTCTGTATTCACAGGAAAAACGTCTTTACAACTCTCTTCTCTACTAGACTTGTGGTCCGATTCGTTGCTGCGGTATCGAATGAGCAATGTATGTTAATTTTATTTGTGATTGTTCAGGGGTAGTTTATTGATTGGGGTGCAAGGTATGTGATAAGCAATATGTAGGTACCACTTTTACATCATTTAGAGCTAGTTTTATCAATTATAAGTCATCTAGTAGGAAGTTTTCATCAGTTTCAGTTAAATTATTTACCAATCAATCTCAAATACAATTTTACAAGCTAAATAACATTACAGCTAACTACATAAAATATACTTACCTTACCACTCAAAAAACTTAACTTGAAAGAGACAGGAAAAAAGAACTCTACAAGATAATATTTGAGATTCGCTGATTAAGGAGGAGCTTTCTAAATAGATTAACTAATCAGGGGCGGATCTAGACAAAATTTTGAGTGAGTTCCTGATGAACGATGAGATAGAAGCAGATTTGTGGTCCTAGGGGCTCAGGGGGAAAGCTCCCTTGTTTAATTTATTTGAGCTTCAGGGGGAACAGACCCTTATGAAGTTAAAGTTTCTGAAGTATTTCTTTAATATTTCTAAGTTGCTCGTGATTTTCAAGTTCATTTTGTTTCAGCGTTTTGCTTCGATGACTGTAAAAAATTGAAAATTCTGTTTTGAGCCCTCTTGTTAAATATTTAATACTACACTACTAGACAGAAAAGGGTCTGGCGGAGGTTAGGCCTACAAGGAATAAACGATTCAATGATTCTCGAATACTTAACTTTCAAGGAATATTTTATGTCAAAAAACCTATGCGGTGCTTCTGAAAACTCTGAGAGGTCAAGGATTGTAGCTCTCGCATCCGTTTCGTCCATTTGGTCCATTTGGTCTTGCACCTTTGCCCTCGTTTTCAAGCGAGCACATATGTCTCAGTTCTAAACACAATTTGAATCCCGTATGTCGCAGTTCTAAATATAACTTGAATCCCGTATGTTGCAGTTCTAAACGCTGAGAACAAAAGATATCAGTCACTTGTGACCCATAGGTGTGAGTTCTAAACATGATTACAATAGAGATGTATGTATGTATGTATGTATGTATGTATGTATGTATGTATGTATGTATGTATGTATGTATGTATGTATGTATGTATGTATGTATTCAATATTTAAAGTGAATAACAGGGTTAAGCTAAAGCTTGTTTACAATCTGGTTCACTGAAAAGTGAAAATAAATATAAATAGATAAATGAATAGGTAATAAATAAATAAATAAATAAATAAAAAAGTATATAAATGAATTAATTTGAGTTTTATTTATCAATAAAAAGTCCAGCTAAAATGTCCATTTATGGTGAGTGTAATTCACACTCTTGATAATACCCATAAAGTAGTTGAAACTGAGTTTTTTAAACTTTTCCTTTGAGGACGCTTGCCTTATTTCAGTTGGCAAAGAGTTCCATAATTTGCTTCCAAAGAATTGAAAGGTTTTGGTGTACTCAGTGCCATTTCCTCTTGCAATGAATAAGTTCTTTTTTTCAGAATGCCGAGTGTTGTAGGTATGAATTGATTTTGACTCCTTAAAGATATCTATCAGATATGATGGTGCAGTTTTATTCATGATGTTAAACATTAAGCAACTTGTAAGATATTCAATTCGTTGATGAACAGGCAACCAGTTTAGTTCAATGAATAAGGGCTTGGTAGGAGTTAGTCTGTTGTAACCATAGATCAACCGTGCACAATACTTTTGCAATTTAAGAAGTTTGTCCACCTGAGCAGCAGAGAGATTGTGAAGAAGAGGTGCACAATAGTCAAGGTGACATAATCCATGAGAGTTTGCTATTGTAATTAGGCTTTCTTTTGGTAGATAGAATTTAACTCTTTTTATTATTTGGATTCCATAATTCATTTTTCTGCAGATATCTTTCACGTGAAGATCATATTGCAAGCTTTCATCTAAGGTGAATCCAAGGCACTTATAAGAATTTACGTACTCCACTACATTTTCGCCAAGGGTGAGAAGTGGTCGGTCCTCTATAATTTGCCTCTTCTTGTGGAAAATTACAACCTTGGTTTTATCAGGGTGTGGTACCAGGTGATTTTTTCGTGCATACTCGTACAGGCTATTCAAATCACCTTGGACTCCAGTGGAAACTATCTCTACTGTAAGTCCATGGGATAGGCAAGTTGTGTCATCAGCAAACATAATGGTTTCTGCTTTAATAATAGATGGTAAGTCGTTCACATACATTAAAAACAGTAGTGGGCCCAGAATTGAGCCTTGAGGTACTCCAGCTGTTAATGTTGCTTTTGTTGATAATGTTCCATTAAAATCAACAACTTGACTGCGTTCAGACAGATATGTTGACATCCATGCCTGGAGTTTTTCACTCGGGTTAAACCATTTGAACTTGTCCAAGAGAATTCCATGATGTACGGTGTCAAATGCCTTGCATAAATCCAAGAAAAGTGCACCAGTAAGATCACGATTGTCAAAATCATTATAAATTGAGTCAACAAACTGAATTAAAGCTGTAGCTGTGGAATGATGGTGTCTGAATCCAGATTGCAGTTTATGGAGAAGATTTTCTTCCATGAGGAAACTGTAGATGGTGTTAAACACTAATCTCTCACTGATCTTGCTGAGACAGTTTAAGACTGATACTGGTCTATAGTTGTCCACATTTTCTTGATCTCCTGACTTATGAATGGGGACAACTCTTGCTTCTTTCCACTTACTTGGAAATTTACCACAGGAGAATGATGTATTGATGATGGAAGAAAAGCTGTTGACAAAGATTTCTGACTGGCAAAGAATCTTGATAATTTTTACTGATATACCATCAAGACCACACCCCTTGGATGTCTTTAATTTTGAAGCAATTTTGAGTATCATCCTAGGGCTGACAGAGGGAAGGTCAAGTAGTTTCTGTGAAAGCTTAACAGTTTTATCAATTTGTGGTGGTGGTAAGTGTGACGTAATCTTTCTTGCAACATTGCTGAAGAATTGATTGAAGCAGTTTAAAATATCCTCTTTTTTGGTGTATCTTTTACCCTCAAAAAGTATATTTTTAGGATTTTTTGCCTTTTTTGAAGGTAGTAACCTCTGCAATATTTTCCATAACTGTTTAGGATTTTCTTCATTGTTTTGTATTGCGTTCAAGAAATATTCCTTTTTTGAGTTACGGATTGCTGTTGTTGCCTCATTACGAGCTCGTTTATAAAAATTCCATGCAAGATCTGATTTGCAACGAAGAAACATCTGAAGGGCGTATGATTTTCTACGGATGGCTTCGATAACACAACTACTGATCCAAGGATAAGATTCCTTCGGAACCCTTCGTTGACGCTTAGGTGCATGCCAGTCAAGAACATGATATATTAGCTGATAGAAAATATCAAGCTTATCATCAATGCCTTCAAAAACATCCAGTAACTGCCAGGGTGCACTGTTTATGTCCTCGAGAAATTTTTCTTCTCTAAATGCTTTGAAATCTCGAAACTTAACTAAAACGTGATCCTGCTGTTTGTTATGACTTCCATTTGTTTGTTTTTTCCTGACCCCATATATACCAAAATGGTCACTTATTGAAAGCTGAAATACACCAGACTCAGCTATGTATGATGGTTCTGAGACATATAGTAAATCTATCAATGATGAGGTTGAACTCGTAATTCTGGTGGGTATATCAATAAGCTGCTGTAAATTGTAAGTCTGACAAATGTTATCCATTTCTTTTGTGTAATTATTGATTTCCAACTGGTTCAAGTTGAGATCTCCCATTAGGACTATGTCAGTTACCTCAGGTACCAGATCGAGAGCATGGTCCAAAAAGTCAGTTACGTGAGGCTCAAGGTTTGTCTGGGATGAGGGCCTATAAGCAACTATTATTAAAAATGATGGTGAGTTGCTGGGAGAGACTTTGATGGCTAAAGCTTCGAATTCAGGGCTACTTTTCTTCAGCAGCTCTTTATGCTTGACTGAGCTCTTGAAGTAGGCTGCCACACCACCTCCTCTGTTTCCATATTCTCTGTCACATCTTAGAGGATCTGAATAACCCTGGATTGATATCTCACTGTTAGAAACTGATTTGTCAAGCCATGTTTCTGAAGTCGTAATTATATGAAATGGGTTTTCTATTGCAAGTTGACGAATTTCGTCTATCTTAGGCAGCAGACTACAAGTATTAAGGTGAAAAAAGGAAAATCCTTTCCTGGGAAATTTATATTTTGGATCGTGGAAGACAGAGTTGATTGTTTCTGGATCAGTAGTAATTTTTCTAGGTCTGGGCACATTAACTGCTATATTTTGAACAGGCCCATATATGTTTAAGTTGATACAAGGTGGACAATACCAGGTAATTTGAAATTTTTTTCCAAGCTGCTTGTATTACTTTTCAGGGAAATGTCCACACTTATTCCCTATGTGACATATAAGTCCACAACCATTGCAAGTTAATGGTCGGTGGGTTCTTGCCACTGGCTTTTGGCAAACTGCACATGGATTCTTCACAGGGCCAGGATGAGGATGAATATCACCCGATAGTATCAGTAAGATGGCAGCATTATTCAGTAGCTGGAATGTAGCCACTCCTTTACTATTGTAGTAGGGAGTTCGTGACTTGCAAAACTTCCGCTTAGGCCTTAGGCCAAAATGGCTTCCAACATAACAACTCCAATTTTGCTGAAACTCTAGCTCCAGTTTTGGTTTTTCATTGATCCAAAAATAATTTACCAGATTTAGAACAACCAGCAGATAGATTAAAGCAGTATTTCTACATTTTGCATCAGAAGCAGCATAAACACGTCTGACTTCCATTTTTCAATTCAATTCGATGTCTAAGTTCCAAACACAATCGAGAACACAAATGTTTCAGTTCCGAACACAGTTTCGCAGGATTCTAAACCGACAGGATTCGAGAAAGAGGAAACAATTATCGGCCACAGAGCACAGCGGGTAGAATTTTCAATATTTTTCCGAGGGCATGTAGCCTGGTCGCTGAAGCGAGAGGTATATGACTTTTTATGTGCATATTTTAGAAAGAACAGAAGCACAATAAAAAGGTTCAGCTCATTATATTTTCCCAAAAACAAAAAAGAATTCTTTATTGATTTTTTCTTATCACTCCTGACTTCTGACAGAGTTCTAGAACTCTTGGAACTCACCCTAGATCCGCCCTTGCTAATCGAGAGAGAGCCCCCTGTAAAAGCAAATAAATCCAATGTAAAACAAACATGCCAACAGATGTTTCTCGCAACGAGACTCCAATGAGGATATTGAGCTAATACGAGCTAATGATGTGAGTTTTCAATTTGAATCGAAAAACTGTGATAGAGCTAGCAACACGGATCAATAGGGGAAGTGTGCTCCAGGGTTTAGAACCAAAATATTGAATTGTTTGAAAACCATACATAGCAGTATTTTTAAAGGATATAAAGAGATCACATCTGGTTGCCTGTCGGAGTCCAATCTTGTGAACAGTTGTGTTAGAGTGAAATCGTTGTGGAAGTGAGAAGGGGATAACTTGTTAATTGCTTTATAAACAAAGGTCAAAATATTTGGGTGCAGAGTATCCTCAAGCTTGAGAATTTTGAGGGACCGAAAGATTGGTGCCGAGGAATCTGAGAATCGTTCAAATTTGATACAGCGCAGAACTTTCTTCTGTCGTTTGAATAGTGGATTAAGGTAGGAAACGAATGAGGCCATAGAGAAGGAATGAAGAAAACAACGAGTTGTAAAGGTTGATAAGGGTTTGAAGTGGGCAATAGTGGCGCAGTTTAAAGAAAATGCTAGAAGATCTTGAAGGCTTTGTATATAACTCGACTGTGTGATACTTCCAGGAGAGATGCTCGTCTATAAGTACTCTTAGAAGTTTTGCATACTTGTTTATTTAAATTTCCTGATTACTAATTTTGAGTTGGAAGTTCCTTGACAGTTTCTTTTGATGGAGTGAAGTAATACAAAGTTAGTTTTTCCTATATTAAAAGCAAGCTTGCTTGAGTCAAGCCACTATTTGACTTTCTTTAGTTCCTTGTTAAGCTTCTTTGTAAGCAGTGTAAGATCATCTGATTCACAGTAAATGTTAGTGTCATCAGCAAAAAGGAAAAAAGAAAAGAATTTTGATGAATTAGGCAAATCATTTATGTATATGAGAAACAGGAGTGGACCAAGAACTGAGCCTTTGGGGAACACCACAGGATATATTAGGGTGTTTGGAGTTTCTACACATTGTGAGGGATTCTGGTAGTTTAGACTACAGAGTTTTATGACTGAGGGACTTAATGTCAGATTTTTCGATCATAAGCTATTCCCTGTGTACTTTCCTAGCATAGTTGCCTCTTTTGTCTCTTCAGCGTCGATTCAGCTTCCTTTCTTATTTCCTTCGTACATCTGGCACTCTTGGCATCATTTCACATCATTATCTTCTTTTGTTTCTGCTTTTACAACTTCGGCTCTCCCCCCTTTAATGGTTTTTGTACTATGTCATTAGTTGTTAATAAGTAGGTCCCCCTTAGATAATATCCATTGCCACCCCATTGTTATGTAGGCAATTTAAGCAGGCCCAGTGTCATTGTAAGTTTAGTACTGATGAAGATTTTATCGAAACGTATACTCGAAAGACAAGTGTAGTTATGGTTTTTTCTATATGTACATACAGACATATATTCTAAGTGTTAGGCAACGCAGGGAATCGTCTGAAAAAAATTTGACAGGGCGTGATTGACAAGGGGTGAGTGGTTGAAAATTGGCAGTTTTCTTCATCAGCAATAAATTGGTCGATCCTGACCAGCCGTGGTTCTCTGTGCCAAACTTCTTCAACGGCCCTGGTCTAGGTCAAGTCTCCTTACTTCCACGATTCCAATTACCCATAGCTCTTGGATGTCATCACTGTATCTGGTTTTAGGTCGCGAAATCCGCGAAACTCTTGAACCAAGCACCATGCCGGTCAGCGAAATCGCGAGCGAAATATTCTCTAAGCTCTTACATTATTTGAAGGATTTACTCGTCTGGCAATTTTAGCGTGACTTAGCTAATGAATAGTCCCTGACTTGGATTTTCCTAAGGAGCATATGGCCGATTTTGTTCATGAACTACCATTAAAGTCACAATAGATTCGCTTTAAGAGAAGCATAATTAGGAAATTTCCTATACATTTTGATTTCGTGTTAGTTTATTACACTGATGATGGATCCCTTGAATGAGGGTCCGAAACGTCTGGACTTGTCGCATATCATGGTAATGTCTAAATAATTCTGGAAATGTCGTAATTGGAAAAGTCAATAATACAACCATGTCTCTTGTTCTTGTCGTCTTTATTCTGCAATTTATGAAAATCCCAAATAGGGCAGTTATTAGAAGAAAATTCACAAATTCTCTAGAAGTGTAAACGTCACTGAGTACTCGATGCAAAATCACAGGAAAATCACGGAACAATCACCAGGGGCGTCGCTAGCCAGCTGTTCCAGGGGAGTGCAAGGACAGATTTGCCGACAGAAGGGCGTGGTAACTTATCAAGGGTGTGGTCACTAAGAAATTCTCTCAAAAAGGGTGTGGTAACTAATAAAGTAATTCTCGAGGAGTGAATTGAAGAAGCTGTAAGGAGTGGACGTAACTGAATACTTTCATCAATGAGCCCAGTATCTAGTAACATTCTGTGATATGCTGGGACGGTGTTAGGACTAGAATAGAAGAGAGGAATGTAAGGGGACTGGGGCGAAGCCCCCAGAACACTTTTTTGTAGACACGCCCTTTAGAGCTTCGGAAAATGTTGGAAACGCCAATTTTTTATCTATTTTACCGGTTAAAAAGTAGGTTAATAGTCTGAAAAACTAGTTTGGACATGCCAACCCAACTCCACCACATGGCTTGTTATGAAGCTTCAGTTTTCAAAAAGCCAGTCATGTGAATACTGGGTGGTGGTGGTGGGGGTGTCACACCCCAATCTTTAGTCCAGTCGGAAAGTTCTGACGCAATTGGAAAGGTCAAGCCTGTTTGGGGAAAGCTATGTCAGTGCATTGCTTTTCCGAAAAAGGCTTGAACTTTTCGACTGTAATAGCTGTCTGTCACTGTCTGATTGTCTTAGCTTTCTGTCGTTGCTGCTTGTCTTTCAATGCTTGGTCTGTTTCGGCTAATGATTCAAGTTCACTCGAGCCAATTTTCGTGAATGAATCAAATTCTTCCTATTGAGCCAATCAGAAAAGTTCAAATCATTCGCAAAAAATGAAGCTATGACTTAAGATGAGCTTGAAACATTAGTTGGAAAATGCAGCTGTACTATAAATTTGAGTACACGTTGTTGTCCTCATTCTACACTGGAGATAAGAGGCAGTAAATAGCCCAATAATTAAATGAAGTTGTGTATAGAAGAAGAAGAGAAGAGAAGTGAAGAAGAAGAGAAGAGAAGAAGAAGAGAAGAAGAAGAGAAGAGAAGAAGAAGAGGAGAGGAAGAGAAGAAGAGAAGGAGAAGAAGAAGAGACGAGGAAAAGAAGAAGAAGAAGAGATGAAGAGGAAGAGAAGAAGAAGAGACGAGGAAAAGAAGAAGAAGAAGAGATGAAGAGGAAGAGAAGAAGAAGAGACGAGGAAGAGAAGAAGAAGAAGAGATGAAGAGGAAGAGAAGAAGAAGAGACGAGGAAGAGAAGAAGAAGAAGAGAAGAAGAAGAAGAGAAGAGAAGACGAAGAAGAGAAGAGAAGAAGAAGATGAAGAGAAGAAGAAGAGAAGAGAAGATAAGAAAAGAGAAGAGAAGAGCTATAACAGGGTCACCGAGAGAGGGGGCAGGAAGACAAATTGTCCCAGGGCCGTAAGGTCCAAGGGAGCTTTAACACCCAATGCTTCAAGGTCTGGGGGGCCTCATAAGTGAACCAGAAGTAATTTTCCTAAGTTAATTTGTAGATCCGCATCCACTTCTTTTGATCCGGGGCTTCTGAATTCTCTCGGCGACCGTGGCTTATAAGCTACAGTTTTTAATCATTTCGGTATTACTTCTACTCAGTCTAGAATCTAAGAGCATCACACCACAGAGATGTGGCGTAGTGGTCATAATTTTGCAGTGTGACGGCGAACTAAGATCTCGTAGGAACTTCTGGCGGAAAATTAGATCACTTCAACTTTTGAACTCGCTTGCCACTGCAAAGGTAATATGGAAAGATAATCCGGTGTATACCGTGTCTTCTTTTTGGCATTCTGGCTTGACATTGTTTTGCTTCTATCGTTAGTTTTGTATATATATGCGATAGTAGACAGGAGAATTCGGCGTTGCATTTTCCTTTTTCGTTCTAAATCTTTAAAATTCGATAAAACCAGTTTCTCTTCATCATGATGTTTAATGATGGAAACAAGAACATTTTAGCTTGCAAAAGAGCATTTTCCAACACTTTGGAGGGCACTGTTTTAAAAGATTTTTCTGGGGGCAAGCCCCAGACCCCATTTCTAACTCATCTGCTAAGACAACGTGTTCACAGAAGGTGTATGAAAGTGAATATCTATAGCAAATACAAACAAAAGTTCTCATTAAATTAAGGTCTTCATACGAAATGATAGTTGACCTTTATCAGTCGGAAATTTTGAATTTTTCACCCCTTCCCCTCCAAAAATAATTCTTGTCAAATTACGTCCCTGAAGAACGCTTATAAATTAGAAGAAAGCAACTTATTAGACGTAGTCTCTGAGAAGCAGAAAGGCTCAAATGCTTTTTATACCTTAGTAGATTTAAAAAAATAGTGATATAGGTTTTCAAGTCATTCTTCGTTCATTGTCGACCGCAAATGTCCTCACAAAAGGTGGAAGCGCCTAAGCTGTGGGTAGAAGCTATCCCCCTCTAAGTGCATGCAAAGCTATAAATGCTATAAGCTAAAAGTAAAGGGTATTCAAGTAAAACAAAGCAGGGTTTGAGCATGCGAGCGGAGTGAGTGAAACTTCATGAATTCACCCCTCTAGAACATCGGAAAACGCCCTTTTGGCAAGTAGGTCAAACATTGTTTCTCAACTTGAAAGCCAATCTGATAACAATATGTCAACTCGCTCATCTTGACTCTTTCACCCGCTCACTGAAGATGCAAAATTTGCCGAATGGCACGAAAATATTCGAATGGTAAGAAAATAGTGCAGATTAACCGAGTGAAGACACTGGGGGTGTCGCATCTCCTCACACCCTCGCTAACTCCGTCTATGTTCTAATTTACCCATAAAAAAGGATTTTACCAACTGGAATAAAATTAAAGACTTCTATGACGGATATCACCTCCTAGAGCCCCTACTTCAGAGTAGCCTGTTGACAACGTTTGAGAATGAATGTACTGTGTATTCTATGTTGTGAAATATCAATAACTATGGGAGTTGTGATGCTGTCGGCAAAATAGGCATGAATTTTGATGCTTCTTTGCCACCACCGACAAAAGCCTCTTTTTTTAGACATTTGCCGACAGCCTCTGAGGCCAGGAGGGTGCTGCACCCCCGCTTAAGCTCCCGTAGTGACGTCTCTGATAATCACAGAATCGCATGAAGGCTCTAAAAGTCTAAGTCATAGGAAGTCAAGAACAAATGCGGAAAATCACAACAATTTGACCTTCGAGTTTTACTATCAAAGGGTTACTGTATTTCTTTGGCCGCTGCAACTGTTTCTATATAAGTTCATAAACAAAAAAGCAAGATATTGTAGGGGAAACATGGACGAAGGAACCGGGAGCACATGCCCCCCAATTTGATAAATTTGTGTGTAATATGCCCCCTTTTTGCACGTGGGGGCGCCCCTGAATGCATGCCCCCCCTACGTTTTGAATACGTCCTTGAGGGGAAAGTGGAGAAGCTTTGATTACGGCGGGAGGTAGTGGGCTAACATAGAGTAAGAAGGACTAAGTTCGATTTTAGAACTCTAGGCCTATTAAGCTGAATAGTGAGTGGCAGCCACTGAATTGCCTCGCATTGAGGAATCTATGATTGGAACAATGATATAGAAGCGCCGAAGGGATTGGATTGGAAAATTGGAGACACCAATGCCAACTTCGTGAAGTATGGAAGTAGAGAAAAAGTTGTAAGTAACAGTAAATTGCCGTTGTTATTTATTTACGAAGGTCTATGAGCTTAAGAGTTAGCGATAATGACGATGAATTAGGAATTCTGGTGAACCAATTTCGGCGGTCTTTCAGCCCGCGAAATCACGATGAAGATGTTATACCATTGGTTCTTAACCTTTTTGGACGTACCACACTCCACAAGTCCACATATGCAGTTATTGAAACCTTCGTAGTTGGCAAAATGAAATGTGTTGTTTTTTCTTCAAATTCAGAACAAATTTATATAACTATATACTGCATTAGTGCTGAACTATACCATGTATTGCCAGTCCCGTAGACAGCTGAAGTGGGCTGAATGGGGGTGGGGGGTGGGGGAGTCCAGTAATAAAGCTGGAAGTTCTTATATGTTACATTCCTGGTGTGCTCTAAATTGAAAAAGATAGCAACAAAACCAACAGTCAGTAGGATATTAGACACTATAAAGAAACAAAGAATATGATTGTAAATATGAAGAGGAAAGCCAAAAAAGATTGTTACCGAAGTATCTCACCAAAATCGAATGACAATGATAGAAAGTTTTGGAAAATGATACAGCCATTATTTGCTAATGTAAATCCAATGAGTGATAAAATAATTCTCATCGATGGTGAACAAATTATTGCAGATGATAACAATATTGCACAAATTTTTTAATACATACTTTTTGAATATCACTGAATCATTAGGATAGAGTGCTCCTGATAACAATGATAGACTTAATTTTGATGAAATGGTCACTAACACAATAGAGAATTACAAGAATCACCCAGACATCACTGCTATGAAATCCCTATACACCAAGATGAGAAGTTTGGATTTTTTCATGTCCACCCCTGGAATGTGAAAGACAATCTTGCATTGCTTGACCCAAAAAAGTCTAGTAGTGGAAATTTACCCATAAGAATTATAAAAGATAAGAAAAACATCATTATCCCATACTCGACAGATTATATCAATGCAGCAATAAGTAACTGCTGTTTTCCCAATGAGCTTAAAATTGCTTATGTTTCCCCATGCTAAAAGATAGGAATCAAAACTGAGAAGTCAAAATTATAGGCCAATAGGTGCCCTACCAGCAATATAAAAAATATTTGAAAGACTGATAGGATCACAAATAAATCACTTTCTTGAAAATAAATGATCCAATCTCTTAACTGCTTTTAGAAAGGGTCATAGTATGCAAGATGCACTACTCAGAGTGATTGAATCTTGGCACAAATGCCTTGATGCCTTGGAAATTCTTGGGACTGTATTAATGGATCTTTCTACAGCCTATGATTGTATCCTACACAATTTGTTGATCGCAAAATTGGAGGCTTATTGTTTTGACAAAGATAGCCTCAAATTTATATATTGTTATCTGAAGGGCCATGCTCAAGGGGTTATAGTAGACTCTTCCTACAGTTCCCTTGGTAATATTAAGATAGGAGTGCCCCAACAAGGATCAGTTCTTGGGCCAATGGTATTTAATATTTTCATCACTAGTTTGTTCCTCATTGACTTGGAGTCAGATATCTGTAACATTGCAAACGACACCACAATATTTATGAGAGGTAATAACTTGGAAGAAGTAATAGTTAGATTGGAGGATGACCACCAGGGCCCCAAATCAAATTTTTAGGAAAGATTTCTCTTCATCCTGTAAATATTAAAAATTCTACTTCTAATTAGCACTCAACCAGCCTTGTGTGATTACTTTGAGCCAAATTACAGTTAAAAAGGCTTATTTGAGGGGAAATGTCCATAAAAAGAAAGTAGGCACCAGGACCACAAAAAGTCAAAATTTCCGGAAAATGTGTTTTCATCTCTTAGATAATTTAATTCCACTTCTAACAAGCCCCAATTCAGCCTAAGGCTATTATCCTGAGCCAATTTATTGAATTTATTCCAAAATTTCACCATCTGGGCACACTCTGCAAGGGTTCTGTGAGTCAGTGACAGGGGTCTGTGTGAAATTCAAGTTTTATTTACTTTATTCTTTGAACAATAATGGGGTATTGCCCCCAATAATTTATTGAGGCTGTATATAGCAGTGCTCTACAATGCACTTTTGAATAATTCCTCCATTGATTTCTACCAAATCTAGAACCTAGGTCATTAAAACAAAGGTACGGGAGGTGTTGAGATCCTGATTTTGTTATGTGACAAGTTTAACCTTTATTCAATCTTGGCACAAGTGCTATAGGAATTTCTGTATGGAACTTGATCTGAAAGTAAAATGCTATCACTTCAATCCTTGGTTGCGCCTGCTCACTGCAAAGACAACATATAGATAAAGCCCCCCCTTCCCCCTGCATTCTACGTCTGCCATAAATTTTCAAAATTCAATGAAACTAGGTTGAAAGATTCTCCTCAGCATAAAAATCAATGATGAAAACAAATAAAGTCTATTCTGCAAAAAGGGCGCCTTCCAATGTTCTAGAAGACATAATCCCAAAAAATTGTTCTGGGGGCAAACGCCAGAACCCCATTTTTCATAGCATACCTATGAAAAAAGACTATTTTGTTACATACTTTTTCATAGGTACATATTTTTTTCATTATTAACACATTCTTTACAGTTGGAATTATGTAAACTTTCAAAACTAGTTACAATGGCACCAACCACCACCAACTAATTAAATCCTCATGAGATAAAATAGAAAGACTGCATAAATACTCATGAGATAAAATAAAAAGAAGAAGATAGCAAAAAACAAGACTTCATCCACATAATTTACAGTTGCAACTTTCCCCTTTCCTGTCTATTACTTTCTTCATGAATGCATTCATACAAGCTTTTACATTGTCAGTAAGTGCAATCCAAAGGATGCTCCCTCTAAATGCAATCAAGTTTGCTCCATATGCTTGCATTGGTATTTGAGGTAACACCAATAGATTTCTAATTCTCAGATTGTTTTCAACTTGTTTCATGATAAACAGCTCCCAAAGGTATGATGGGTTTAAGAAGTAGAGAGTTTTGAATACTCAGCCTATGAAGATTCTTTACATGGATTTTTGTTCCTGCCTCTTTCATTAGGCACTTATCAACTGATAAAGTATTATCCTTATGCAGCACCCAGAGCACACTTTTATGTGTTCTATTTATCTCCTTATTGGTAGCTTTGGAAGACAACATCCAAATTAAAGGACAGTAGTTGAAGTTGCCAACACTGTTGTTTCGCATAATATGTTGGTCTGATTGTTATCAAGATAGTTCCTTATTCTAGAAAATGCACTCACTTTTTGGTTAACCTTACTGCAAAGTTCTAGTATGTGCTTGTCAAAGTTCAGTCTGGAATCTATCGTTACTACTAATAGTTTAACTTGTTGGCATTGTTTGATATTCTGATCGTCAATTTTTAAGCACAGTTTCTTATCACTATTTGTCCCTAGGAATATAAGCTGGAATTTTTCAGGATTGCTGTCATTCCATTTTCTGAAAACCATTTCAAGGTGGTACATGGGTCATCCTCCAATTTAACTATTACTTCTTCCAAGTTATTACCTCTCGTAAATATTGTGGTGTCGTTTGCAACGTTACAGATTTCTGACTCTAAGTCAATGAGGAACAAACTAGTGATGAAAATATTAAATACCATTGGCCCAAGAACTGATCCTTGTTGGGACACTTCTATCTTAATATTACCAAGGGAACTGTAGAAAGAGTTTACAATAACCCCTTGAGAAATCTTTCCTAAAAATTTCCATATATGGGCATTTTCCCTACAATACACCATTTTGAATGTGAATTGGCTCAAAATAATTACCTAAGGCTGGTCATGTTCTCATTAGAAGTGGAACTGAATTATTTGTAATTCCTTGAAATATCATCAGTTATAAGATATTTAGCCAGCCTGTGCCTGGAGACAAGGAGAATGACATTTGCATGTCTGGGATATCATAGGATTTAGTTATGGGAATAGTTGTATCTGATGAAATGTTGTGCTTGGCAAACAGTTGTAGACAAAAATGCTCATGAGAAGTTTTTGCCATGTTTTTCAAGCTAATGGGACCATTACATCATAGTTATAAATCAAAACACTTTTGAAACAAATCTCGCAAAAATCAAATGAGATGTCAGAAAAATATAATAGCATTAAAGATCTATTGGTTTCTACTAGATGGCTTTTTAGAGCTGGGAGAAAAGTACAAGAATCAAGAGACCGGGAAAAATTGCCCAAAACTGGGAGTCCCATCAATATTGCGAGAATTGACAGGTCTGCAGTTACAGGTCTGCATTTGTCTCTGTGCCCACTCAAAAAATGATGTTTCAAACCATGACATAGACATCATTCAGACACGAAACAGGAGAGCATGCCCTTTGGGGGGGGGACCAGTCTGTACAGGCACTTTAGAGGGGCAAAAACCTTATTTTGCTATATAATTCTCCAGGTCGATATTTCTGTTGAAGGGGTAAAACCATTCAAGATGTTTTAATTGAGGGTAATACCCCATGCCCCCTGCAGATACGTGCCTGGCATCATTGTAATCATTATCATCGTCACCATTATTTGAATGGCCATGTTTTTGTTATTTTTTAGCGTTCCAAGTCACTTGCTAGCCCAAAAGTCCTTACAAATATAAGTTCTCCCGTATACACGTTTTTTTATTAGAAAATCATTATTTTGCCTGAGCCGCAATTTTCTTAACATTTCCTGGAATTGAACCTGAGATTTTCTTCAATTTTTCTTAACTTTTACTGAAATAAACTGGCTAGAGTGGTTTACACTTTCGTTAATAATATTGTATACTTGAATTTGAATGCCATCTTTAACATTTTGAATGCAATAATGACGAAATACCGATTTTTGGCCTATAAAAACACTTAATTTTGGAAATTGAGCCTCGTGGTTTTCTTACGACTTTCTTAAGAGTTTGACGATTTGAGGCTTATTTTCTTATTAACTTTTTCTTATAAAAAAAACCTTTATAAGCCCACCAGAAAATGCTTATGAACTTCTATAATCCCAGGACTCACCTTTGGGATGTTACGGTCTACCTTTTGAGCAGCAAGTGAACAGCCATTTCCATACCCTGACGCATCCTTTCCCTAACCTGACGCATCCTTATGTCAGAACTTTGGTTGGATTAGTCAAAAGTTTGCTGTTTGTTGTTTCTTGGATGCAAATTAGAAAGAGTAGTAGTTTATTTTTGAAAATACATTGCTATATACCGGTTTTGTTTGCCAACAAGTGTTGTCATGGTGACTAACCCAAATCAGTGTTTTACTCTCATTTCTACAGTTTATATTAAACTGCTTGTTTTGGTACTGCTTTGCTTTGTTTTGGTACTGCTTTGCTTTGTTTTGTTACTGCTTTGCTTTGTTTTGTTACTGCTTTGCTTTGTTTTGTTACTGCTTTGCTTTGTTTTGGTACTGCTTTGCTTTGTTTTGTTACTGCTTTGCTTTGTTTTGGTA
>OLMO02000302.1:101415-118350 GCA_900291935.2 Cassiopea xamachana | reverse complement strand
CTTTGCTTTGTTTTGGTACTGCTTTGCTTTGTTTTGGTACTGCTTTGCTTTGTTTTGGTACTGCTTTGCTTTGTTTTGGTACTGCTGTATTGGGCAAAATTAGATGTTGTTTTCTTTCTGATTTTGTATTCTTCTACTGTGGATGAATTGAGGATCTTTGCTGAAAAACACTGACAGATTTACACGATATTCTATCCCCTATTTGAGATGATGAACTCAGAATTTAATGAAATGTTTTTTTAAAAAAGAAATTGTGTCACAGTTGTCATGTAAGTCCAGGATAGTCGGGGCAAGGAGGTCATAGAGCCAGGCTGAGAATGGCTCTTTTATTCAATCGAATTGCTGTTTTGCAGGTGTAACAAAGAAATTTGGTCCATTATAACAGGAAGATCTTCTCTTTTGCGGCCAGTAAGTGTTTTGGTATTGTCCATTCATTTACTAAAGACCGAGTTGTCTGTTTAGTTACATAGGCGTATCTCTCTAATGAACCATACATTGAACATATGATTTAAACGGGTTACCAATATTCTTTAAGAATTTGTTCATACTATGGATGATTTTGTCTCTACATGATGATCATATCCAGTTCCTACATTGTAAATGGTCAGTTGATAGTATCTGTGCACGAAAAAGACTTCTTCAAGTAAGTTTCTGCTGGATAATTAGATACGTCATGTCTAAAAAGCAGCAGATTAAGCAAATAGGAATAACGGGATATGGTAACGTATATAGCAGGGCTTATTGGAATCATGGGACAACCTTCCAATTGAGCTCCAGAAAAACTGACTCTTTTGAGTAATTTAAAGAACTGTGCAAGATACATGTCTTTTAAAATTCTGTTATATCTGGAACTTGTAAATAACCATTTTAATTACTGCTAGGTTTTAGCAAATAGCCATACTATAGGATTTTCTTTCTTTCTTCTCCTTTCAATACAGGACACATACTGATAACAGCATTTTTTGTTGAGATGTATATCCTACTCAAATATTTGTTATATTGTTATATATAATTATTATTATTAGATGTCTTAAAATTATGTAATCCTAATGCTTTTTCTAGGCTGAGATAGCGATTGTGTTGAACCAAAATGCTGAACGGTTTTGCAGGTGTCTTGATGTTTTCAAAAAGCATAGGTATGGTATTACCTAGAATAGTTTCTTTTGTTGTTCTTTTTACTGTTTGACCATTTATTATTGCAAAATAAATAAGTGAAGCAAGCTATTTTTTTCGAAAATCTTCTACTTAACCAAACAGGTAATTTGTAGCAAAATGCAGTATTCTAAGAGGATCTTAAGTAAATTTATGTAGCAGTTGTTAGTTTTTGCTTTCAAATGTATTTGAAAAACAACTGCTTATTGGGGATTATAATTATACTTTAGTGAGGAATCAAGTACAAAGTTCAAGACTGACACATCAAGCAAGTGGGCAGATTTTATTGTCAATATAAGTTCAATACTGGTAAGAGCATTTTCACAACGGATTTCCTTCAGATCTGATTGTTTTGCACATTGAATATAGTGAGCTCCAGTGCTCAGATAACTGTGTAGTGCATGTAGATAATGTAGCACTTCAATATTGATCAACTGCTTTTTTCACAATAATTAGTAGAAACAATTGGAACTATTTGCATGACGATTAAAATATTCATTTCCACTAAAGAGACTTGCATGGTTGAAGTAACCATTGCCTGAAAAATCACGCATGGGCAACCTGTATCTCATGTGGGCTAAATTTTGCATTCTATCAAAGGACGCGGGCCATGGACAGAAGACACGTGATAAAAAATTATGCGTATGTAGATGCCTTCTTAGGAGACATGGGTGTAATATCAAATCCTTTGAGATCATAGGTGTAATATCAAATCCTTTTGAGATCATAGGTGTAATATCACATCCTTTTGAGATCATAGGTGTAATATCAAATCCTTTTGAGATTATATGTTTAATATCAAATCCTTTTGAGACCATAGGTGTAATATCAAATCCTTTTGAGATCATAGGTGTAATATCAAATCCTTTTGAGATCATTCTTATCATAATCTTGGAGCACAGGGCTCTCAGATGATATTTAGCTAAGTCCGACAGACATACATCAAATATGTCATCACGATTTTCTGCTGGTAGCTAATAAAATTCAACCATATTGCAGGGGAATACTCTTGTAAATCTTGATAAAACAGACTATATAGTGTTCTTACCTCTAGTCACAAAAACCCTAATTTCAAAAATGTTGAAACAATTCATCAATTCACAGGAGAGGATATGAAAAGTTCTTCGTGCGCCAGATTAAAACTCTCCGTGGGCAAGATTTGGCCCATGAGCCTTAGGTTGCCCATGCATGGCCTAAGTCATCTACCAATTCCATGATGTCCCAAGATTACAGCCAATCACGTATAACTCGGGTCGGGCTTATCTGGATTTTGATATCTTCCGGAGAAAGTTGTTTTATTAAAGTCAGGGAGTTATTGTCTCAAAAAGGTGTATGAGCCCTGGGTAAGCTGAAGGGGTCTGACAGGGTGCCATGGTTAGGTAGCAGGAACTATAAAATATGAATTGTTCAGGAGATATTTTCTATCTGGTATGCTGGACAAAGCGAAAAAACTGGGGCCAATCATTTATAAGGCAGCTAATATAGACGAGAAAAATACTGCTAGGTTTCAGTTTGGTGAAAATTCGATCAAGGGCCACTTTGAAGGTCTTGATGGCTCGTGTGTTTGATACATAGATTGTCTTCACATATTCCCATTTGATTGCCGTGAGTTCATTCATCATCATCATTTCTACAGCCCTTTTCCATCTTTCGACGGGTTGCTGCCTTCATTCAAATTTAACCTTGCCCTCCATCTTGCTCAATCTTTCGCATCTTCTTCCTTCAGTCCACACTTTCTTGCTTCTTTCTTGATGTTATCTTTCCACGTCATCTTTGGTCTTCCTCTTCCTCTCACGACATCTTCATCCAACTGCCATGCCATCTTGATTGGGTTGTCATCTTCCCTTCTCAGTATGTGGCCCATCCATCTTAAGCCATTTCGTTTGACCACTTCTAAGACGGATTCATTCAAACCCAACCTTTCCATCAGTCCCAGCTTGTTCTTTCTGTCTTCCAACTTCACACCACACATCCTCCTTATCATCGCCCTCTCCGTCCTCTGCAAGACACCTGCTTCCAGCCCCTTCACATTCCACATCTCACTGCCATAAACCATCACCGGCCTCACACAGGCTTTGAAGACATTCCCTCTCAACTTCCAGGTGAATCTTCTACCACACAATATGCCAGCCAGTTCATTAAACCTTGCCCAGCCTAAATGACATCTTCTCAAAACAGCAATCTCACAGCCACCTCCCTCATTCATCATATCACCAAGGTAACTGAACTGCTGCACCCTCTCAACTCCTTCCAGATATTGTCCATCATTCTCTAGGAGATCTTCGCCCGAAACACACTTACTGCAGATAAAACTCAAAGCCAACTGCTGATTCACCTTCTTCACCTTGGCACATCTGGCATGGACCCACCTCCTGCAACGTGTACATTCCATCAAATTTTCCTTCACTCTCTTACTGCACACACCACAGGGATCTTCCTTTGCTTCAACTGTCACGCCCTTTCCTCCACTTGCCTGCATCACCTTGGTCTTTGCCATGTTCACCTTCAGTCCTTTACCTTCAAACGCCACTTTCCAAGCAAGAAACAGTTCTTCTAGCTCTTCTATTGTCTCACCCATCAAAACCAGATCGTCGGCATACAACAAATTCCACAACCCATCCTTCCTGCAATCCTCTGGCAAAACGTCAATGATGATAGCGAATAGAAGAGGAGAGAGAGCCGAACCTTGATGCACTCCTACATGCACTGGGAAACTGTCAGATAGAGTGTTCCCACACCTCACCTTCATCTCAGCACCCTCATACATCTTCATCACAACTCTCACAAGGAGTTCAGGGACTCCACGTCTTCTCATAGCCCACTCAATTACTCTCCTTGGAACCCGATCGAAAGCCTTCTCCAAATCAACAAAGCACATAAACAAGTTCTTCTTCCTTCCGACATAAACTTCTTGCATTCGCCTGGCTCCAAGGATGGCATCTGTCGTTCCTCTCCCTGGCATAAAGCCAAACTGTCTCTTATCTATCTCAACGATCTCTGTCATCTTTCTTTCAAACACTCTCCCAATCACATTCATGCCTTGCTCCAGCAACTTCACTCCTCGGTTTGACCCACACTCTAACATGCTACCTTTCCCTTTGTAGATGGGCACAAGGGTACTGACTTTCCAATCTTCCGGCATTTCTCCGCCTTCCAACAGCTTGTTACCAATCTTCTTAAGCACTTCTGCCCCATGACTAGATGCAGTCAGGTGCTCCTTCATAATCCCAGTTGGACCTCCAGCTTTAGAATCCTTCATACTGTTTAAAGCACTCAGGATCTCTGCCATTGAAATCTGATTCACAGGCCCAACGGTTTCCGTTGACTCAAGCAGGTCATGCCACTTATTCTCTTCATTCATGATCTTCTCCATGTGCATCTTCCAGATCTTAGCTCTTTCTGCTTCCTCGTGATGAATCTTCCCATCTTTATCTGGGATGCACAGGCACTCACTGACATCCTTGGCATCTTTCCAGAACTGCCTCAGCTTCTTGAAGAAACAATCTCCTCTTTACACTTCTTCTTCTGCTTTCTCTTTCATCGTCCTCGCCACCATCTTCTTTGCACAATTCTTGCTTCTGACGTAGAGCAACCTTGATTCTTCCGAGCCATCACTTCGCCACTCGCTTCTTCTTCTCCTTAATTGCCTCCTGCACATCGCCACGCCACCACCAAGTCTCTCCATGCCTCTGCTTTCCATTGCTTACACCACACACTTCCTTTGAAACCTTATCCACACACCTCTTGTACTTCAGCCACAGATCTTCACATTCACCATTGGCCCACTCTTCATTCATCCTCCTATCAAATTCTTCCCTAATTGAACCATCCTTGAGCCTCCACGTCTTCACGCGGCTTTTCGTAACTTTCTTCCTCCTTGAGATCGTAATCCCTCTGAACACCATAATAACCAAGCTATGCTGGAGCTCGCCAGGGATAATCTTTACATCCTGCACTTGCTTTCTCCATATCTTATCAATAGCAAAGAAGTCAATCTCCGATGAGGTGGTTCCAGACTGGTAGGTTACCTTTCTCTGCTTCTTAAACCAGGTGTTCGCCAACACTAGACTTCCCTGTGAACAGAATTCTAGAAGCCTCCTCCCTTCTTCGTTCCTCACACCAATACCTTGCCCACCATGGATGCCTTCATAACCATCAGCCCTACTTCCCACATGACCATTGAAGTCACCTCCCAACAAGATCACTTCCCCTTCTTTCCTTTCCAGCAGTTCCTCCTGGAGATCTTCATAAAATAAATCCTTCTCTGCTTCGCTCCTTCCAACTTGCGGTGCATAGCAACTTAACAGCCTCAAGATCTTGCCTCCATGTATCTTCACCACCACCATAATCCGGTCACTCTTCCTTCTTACCTCCAGCACACTGTCGACCAGACTCTCTGCCAGTGCTACACCAACTCCACCACTGTCTCCTTTCGCCATCCACCAGAACTTGAATCTTCTTTCTCTTGGTCCAATGAAGCGTGCCGAACCTTCCTTCCATCTCGTCTCTTGCAGACAACACACATCAACTCTCCTTCCTGTCAGTTCTTCCGCCACCTCCATACTCCTGTCACCCATCGACCCCACGTTCCATGACCCTAACCTCAGCATCCGTTGATCTTCAGGCTTTTTCCCGTCATATAAACACTTAGAGTGTCTCAACTTCTGCCGAGGGTTTGCACCTTCCTGTTTGTCGTAGGCAGGTGCGGCCCACGTCAACCTTCGGGCTGGCTGATGCCCACATTGATTAGCTGCCATGGTTAAATAGAATTTTTGGAGCAAGTTTTTGAGACCGGATGCCCTTCCTGACGCCAAGAAGATTTTTATCGAGATCCCCAACTCTATCCAGATGGCCATTGAACTCAGTTGAGCTCCTCTGCCCTTTGATAAGTCTTGTTTTTCATCTCACTGGGTGTCTGGTCACCCTCCTCATCAAAATCATGATGGGGTAGCTGGTTTAATCGCCAACAACTCGACCATGAAACAGGTGGCACTGGATTACATGTTTACCAGTGGCAAGTAAACCTGACCTGACAATGCATAGAAGCAACTCTACGCATCTAATAACCACGACAGTCATGACCGCGAGAAGGTATCAATGCATTGGCACAGTTGGCCAGAAGAAGTTTTTGTAACAGGGAAAGAATGAATTTAAAGTGAAACAGCAAATTTGACCAAGGAATATTTCTTAGTTAGATTTATGTAATCATCAGAACCTCGACTTGCTATGGAATATGTTTATGGTATACTGTTATTTACTTCTCATTTTAACAGAATCTAGATGCTCGTCAAAGTTATGACTTATTTCAAAGCTACTTGCGAACAGAGTATAGAGGCTCTCAGAAACATTTACAGGTGCGTTATTTTCCCATGAAATTTGGCCCATTTGTTGTTGCTTTTCTCTAGCGATAATGCATTCTGTAAAACACTTTTTGATCCAAGCTAGCGTTGGCAACTTTGTTGAATGATGCCATCCTGATACCTCATCATTATTATGTCATCCTGATATATCATAATAATTAATTCTATATCTTTAATGTTATAGGAATTGGCAGAAGGTGAATCAAACAGAGAAGCATTCTTATTGGAGGCGAGTAATGCTTTATTTTATAGATGTTATATAAACAAGTAAATCGTGACATACTCCATTCGAAGGAAGGTGTGCAAATGTACACTCACGTCTTGGAGCACGTCAAGAACTCAAAAGGAATTCAATTTGTCGTATGCCTGTATTGGGTAGCAATTACTTCAGTCCAGAGATTAGAATGATAATCACATATATTAATCAATTCTTGAACAGTTAAGACTATGATATAAGTAAAGAAGAACTTAGTAAGCAATTTGGGAGAAGATGCAATTCAACTGTTGAAAGAGCTTTTAGAATCTTATTTCTCTTAGTTTCAGCATTTTGACTGTGAAGTAGGACTCACAGAATGTAGGAGAAATGCTTCATTATTGCTCCAATGATAGGAACATGCTCAACGTCGTAACTGTATAGGATTACATGTCGTACGGCTGTTATCAATATGGAGAAAGAGGGTATATGCTTAAGGTTGAATTTATATGGGATTACATATCATACGGCTGTTATCAATATGGAGAAAGAGGGTATATGCTTAAGGTTGTATTTATATGGGATTACATGTTGTACGGCTGTTATCAATATGGAGAAAAAGGGTATATGCTTAAGGTTGTAATTATATGGGATTACATGTCGTACGGCTGTTATCAATATGGAGAAAGAGGGTATATGCTTAAGGTTGTAATTATATGGGATTACATGTCGTACGGCTGTTATCAATATGGAGAAAGAGGGTATATGCTTAAGGTTGTAATTATATGGGATTACATGTCGTACGGCTGTTATCAATATGGAGAAAGAGGGTATATGCTTAAGGTTGTAATTACAGAGGTTACATGTCGTACGGCTGTTATCAATATGGAGAAAGAGGGTATATGCTTAAGGTTGTAATTATATGGGATTACATGTCGTACAGCTACTATCAATATAGAGAGGAAACAACAGTTGTTTTGGCAACAAAAGCACTGCAATGAAGAATGCATAAACGTAATTGATTTTTAAGCACCAAAAAAAAGAGATTTTCAAGTCTTTAGGTCAGAGATTGGAAGCAGAAGATTTATTCTCTGATTCTGAAGATGCTTCTAAGGATATTATATTAAGTTAGAAAAACAACTTTGGGCCGTGAGTTTCTTCTATCATTCGTGGCTTTTGTAGCATTTGTAAATGCTGAGGTTGAAACATTATTTGGGTAGCGCAGCTTGATTATGAGGTACTCAGGAGGAGCCACGGGGAGAAACCTGATTTTTGACCTTTTGATAATATAATTCATTTTGGTTCTTCTACTCAAAATTGTAGACGCTTTTTTACATGAATTCTGGAAGAAAATTTTTTCTATAATGCAAAGATAGGCACATATTTGCAAAGATTTTGCCACGCCCAGGCTGGACCAAGGTTGCAATTTGGTGCATATACTGGGCCATGATGCAATTTTACTGAAGTAAGGGACCTTTCTTTCTTTCTTTCAGATTACAAAATTTTACTTTGAAGAAAGACTTTTCTTGTTAAAATGTATAAAGTACATTCTCAGCTACTGGCAAGATCCATTGTGCCATTTTCAAGTGAGTTCAAGTCTATCTGGCCATCTGCTTGTTTAGATTCATCATCTGTCCTTTTCTCAACTGCCATTCTTTTCTCAGTTGCTCAAGCCTTAACATTAAAATCAATAGTATTTTTTCATTTCCTGATTTATGCATACTAGTAGAATTTGAGTGTATTATTCCTTATTGAATGAGTTCACTTAAAAGCATAGAACAAAAACGTCACAGAATCTGCAGTAGATGCTATAATGACCATACATATACAATGATCCTAAATATATAATGACCGTAGATATACAATGACCGTACATGTACAATGACCGTAAATATATAATGACCGTAAATATATAATGACCGTACATGTACAATGACAGTAAATATATAATGACCGTACAAATACAATGACCGTAAATATATAATGACCGTAAATATATAATGACCGTACATATACAATGACAGTAAATATATAATGACCGTACATATGCAATGACCGTAAATATATAATGACCGTACATATACAATGATCGTAAATATATAATGACCGTAGATATTCAATGACCGTACATATACAATGACCGTAAATATATAATGACCGTACATATGCAATGACCGTAAATATATAATGACCGTACATGTACAATGATCGTAAATATATAATGACCGTACATGTACAATGACCGTAAATATATAATGACCGTACATGTACAATGATCGTAAATATATAATGACGGTAGATATTCAATGACCGTACATATACAATGACCGTAAATATATAATGACCGTAAATATATAATGACCGTACATGTACAAAGACAGTAAATATATAATGACCGTACAAATACAATGACCGTAAATATATAATGACCGTAAATATATAATGACCGTACATATACAATGACAGTAAATATATAATGACCGTAAATATATAATGACCCTACATATACAATGATCGTAAATATATAATGACGGTAGATATTCAATGACCGTACATATACAATGACCGTAAATATATAATGACCGTAAATATATAATGACCGTACATGTACAATGACCGTAAATATATAATGACCGTACATATACAATGACCGTAAATATATAATGACCGTACATATACAATGACAGTACATATATAATGACCGTACATATACAATGACCGTAAATATATAATGACCGTACATATACAATGCCAGTAAATATATAATGACCGTACATGTACAATGACCGTAAATATATAATGACCGTACATATACAATGACGGTAAATATATAATGACCGTACATGTACAATGATCGTAAATATATAATGACCGTAGATATTCAATGACCGTACATATACAATGACCGTAAATATATAATGACGGTAGATATTCAATGACCGTACATATACAATGACCGTAAATATATAATGACCGTAATATATAATGACCGTACATGTACAATGACCGTAAATATATAATGACCGTACATATACAATGACCGTAAATATACAATGACCGTAAATATATAATGACCGTAAATATATAATGACCGTACATGTACAATGACCATAAATATATAATGACCGTACATATACAATGACAGTAAATATATAATGACCGTACATGTACAATGACCGTAAATATATGATGACCGTAGATATACAATGACCGTACATGTACAATGACCGTAAATATATAATGACCGTACATGTACAATGACCGTAAATATATAATGACCGTACATATACAATGACCGTAAATATATAATGACCGTACATGTACAATGATCGTAAATATATAATGACCGTACATATACAATGACCGTAAATATATAATGACCGTACATGTACAATGATCGTAAGTGTATAATGACCGTAGATATTCAATGACCGTACATATACAATGATCGTAAATATATAATGACCGTACATGTACAATGACCGTAAATATATAATGACCGTACATATACAATGACCGTAAATATATAATGACCGTAAATATATAATGACCGTACATGTACAATGACCGTAAATATATAATGACCGTACATATACAATGACAGGAAATATATAATGACCGTACATATACAATGACCGTAAATATATAATGACCGTACATGTACAATGACCGTAAATATATAATGACCGTACATGTACAATGACCGTAAATATATAATGACCGTACATGTACAATGACCGTAAATATATAATGACCGTAGATATACTAGTACATACTTCTACCTATCATAGCACCAACTATATCTTTTAATAAAATTCTCATGTTGACCTTTGAGCTCGGTGATTTAGGCCGTCGTTAGCTATTTTCTTAGGTGATGAGCAGTGATAATTTGTTCATACAGAATTCTCTCATTTTAATTATTCTGCTGGTTTCCATTTATTAATTTTTCATCATATTTTGTCTCTCCAACGTTTAGATTGTTTTTGCTGCACATGTAGACAAAATGGTAAATTCTGGCTTTATTGATCATGTGAGTATCAAAAATTGACTTTTGTTTTATATCTTTCTGTGTTCCTGTTTAATTTTGAATTTGGATATATTATTTAAGTTATCTTTATAATTTACTGAAATGTGGAAATTGGAGAAAATAGCACCAAAGTATTATTTAAAATACTATTTGAAAAGGGGTGAATTGTTTTGGAGGAAGGGTAGGTGTTATATTTTTCTCTATAACTTTGCATGATATTTGCTCTATGCACATATCATTGCACAGAAGAAAATTAAAATGAAGTCATGTGAAATCCTTGAGTCTGTTCGAGATAACGAAACTTGTAATTATATTGCAGATTGATTTTATTTTATTGTCTTCATTCGGTTTAAAAAACTGTTGCACAATATTGCAAGGCTTACAAGATAATGCCTCGTTCATATGACCAGTTAATTTAATTCAAATTTCTTAACAGGTCACAGAACAGTTCAATAACTTAGTTCTTTGTGGTATGGTGCACTCTGGAATTCAGGTTGCTTAGTAATTTTTTCAAATCGACTTGAGTTGCTTATGAAAAGTTGTTTTTAAAAAAGTCATTTATTATGTGGAACAATCAGGAGCAACTTTGTAACTAGTGACAAAAGACCGTGTCTTAGTTTTAAAAAAACAGACGCTATATTAGAAGTGAGAATCATATTATCACACTTCTAATATAATATAAAATATATTATGATAAGTGTTCAGAATTCATACAACATTGTAATCATAGCAATCAGAAGTAAGATTACGTAATGGTCATGTGACATGTTATCGTTTGCTTATTCCTTCAACTAAGTAAATTGCATAAAAAGGTATATAATGCTGTCGCGACCAGAAACAGCTGAAAATGATAAGAATTTTCACTTGGGTGTGGAATTGTTGTGCTATGACGTGGTAATGCTCCTCATTCTGAAGTCAAAACTGAAATCCTGTAATACTTCTCATTCATTTAGATACATGGAATTCAATGAGTTTTCGTTTATACCTCTTTTCTTTAGAAGTTATAGTAGATATGAGCATGAGTCACTGTAGCGCATTGTAATATGCTTATGGTGTATTTCTGGCTAGGTTCGCTGTATTTGTTTAGGGATTATTTTAATCCCATGAGCCACTAGAATGTGAGCGCTTCAAGACACCCGATTGGGAGACTAGTGACATTACTAAGGAAGCAAGAAAAGGAACTGACTACGATATATTCCTAACTAGCATGCATTTCTACTACACATAAAAGTATGCATTACCTTACTTTTACTATACCTTTATTCCAGGGAAGAATGGTATTTGAAAAGATTCACAGTACCCAGGGAATTATGGAGCAGGTGATGTACTCCTTAATTTCATTAATGCCTTTGGTGCCAACCACCAAAAGAACGCATCAAATTGCCATGGGTGTGCCAGTGTGTATACAACTCTTCGCTAGTAAATTGCGCTTTTTGTAATTATGAGGTGTAACAGCACTTAAACAGTGGAAGTGAAATTTTATTAAAACTGAGCCCTTCCAGAAATGCCATTTCTCTGCCCCCTCCTGCCTTAATGCCCGCTGATACTTTAACTGACTGTTCTCAGGCTGTATAAAAGCTAAGTTAGTGCGCATTTGCAATTGGTATTGATTTTAAGGCTAAATGAGGACGTATTACTTATCTACAAACCATTTTAGTTTGAGGAATTACCAGAGATTGAAGAGTGCGAAAGAAATACGATTGACCAAGTTTCAATGCTTGCAGGTCTGTAAATTGCTGTCCCATTGAACCGTTGGCCGTGAATTGGTTCGATTTTGCATCCACGGCCTTTTTCCTTGTGACTCAGTTAATTGAAGGCAGTGCTATTGATAGCACATTTGTGCCATTGGGAAAGGATTTCCAACAGTATCAGGCCCCGTTTTCATGTGATCAGGTCTAAAGCTACATCAGCAAGGAATTCACTCATAAAACATGTGAAGTGAAATGAAGGTTATACGGATGGGCTTGGATGCCATCTCTATTCAATTCTGTGACTGCCTTTCAGTTAAAGACCTTTTTCTCTGTGTTTATAGAACATAGAAAAGTATTTACTGCTTGAACTGTATCCAGAAGTTTCCGACAGCCTGGCTATTCGATTCTAGAAGGCGTTCGCTCCCATCCCTCCTACAGTGATGCTGATTAGTTGCATGATCTGCCACGACAAATGCCTTTTTAAGGTCAAGAAATATTGTCAGATTAAATCTTTGCAATCAATATTTTCATATCAATAGTCAGTACAATAAACTATAAGAGACCAATTATAAAAACATTGCAATTATTGGTATTGTTTTTACAATTGGTGCTTTATTACAATTATTAGTGTTAATTTTACGATACATCCTTTATTGCCATTATTGGTATTAATTTTACGATACATCCTTTATTGCCATTATTGGTACTATTTTTACCATATGCCCTTTCTTAAAATTTATGGTATTATTTTACGATATATCTTTTATTGCAATTATTGCTATTGTTTTTGGGATATGTCCTTAATTGAAATTATTGGTATTATATGTAGGATTTGTCCTTTGTTAAGCTTATAAGTGTAGTTTTTACGATATATCCTTTATTAGAATTATTGGTATTATTTTCACGATAGGTCCTATAGTAACATTATTGGTATTATTGTTACGATATCTCCTTTATTAATATTATTGGTATCATGTTTACAATATATCCTTTGTTAGAATTATTGGTATTATTTCTACGATACGTACTGTATTGCAATTACTTTTCATAAAATTCTTGTATTATGCTGTATTTTCCATATGTATGCAGCCTCCTTCCAATAAGTTCCTTCATAGAAAAAGTGGCCTTTTGAAAGAAGCATTTTTGATATCCCTTGAATATCTTCCCACACCCCACTGAAGAAGAACTGAGAAGACATTAAAAAGTGTATTTTCAGCTCAAATATGTCATTGTGCAATGATTTTGTTGTAATTTTTATATATGTTATGTCTATTGTTAGCTTCTATTAACTAAGTGCTTCCTTTGACTAAGCCGTTCCCCTTGAATACTCTATGCTCCAGAGATAACTCTTTTGAAAAAGCACCAGGCACTTAATCAAGGCAATATCGCAAGTGAACACCTTCTTTCAGTTAATGCAACGAAGATTATATTTCTCTTTTAGCGTCAAATTTTAGAGGTTTTTCTCCTCTATTACAACAATTTTGAGCTGTCAGGAGAAAAATTGGCAAGTTTTGCAGTGCTTTTCCAGGTAGAGATAATGTTTGTTTTGTATGAGATGCTGCTACTTGCCTATTGCGGGTGATATCCTTATTTATTACATTTTCTATTACCAAACTTTCTTCAGTTGATAGATATAAGATGTTCTAACAATCCATTTTTGCTGTGTTGGAATATTTTGCAATTCAAGGGATAGTAACAGATTTCGACTGTGATTTGCAAGGAGAAAATAGGATGCCACTTCCCCCGAGAGTTTGGCAGCGCCCTTTGAGCTGGACAAAGGATACAAAAATGTGTCTTACATGTAAAGGAAAAGTGTGATGAAACGTCTGAGAATATGGAGCTTCTTTCACAAAAGAACTCAAAGCTCATACATGGAAAATGCGGAGAGTGGCTAGTCATATTGCATGTACCTCAAATAGATGTATGAATATATGGAGATGGTGCAGTTGAAAGTTCGATAGAATGTTAAAGTACCACTGGTTGTCTGGTATGAAATCAAACTAGCTGTTATGTGAATTCTGAAGGACCACTGATTGCATGGGCGGATCTAGACCGGGTTAACCGGGTTCAAAAACCCGGCCAAAGTTGTAAAAATTGCATTCCAAGTGATGATTACTACTTTTTCAAGTCTCTGCAAAATTACTTGTAATCCTAGGCATGGAATTCTACACAGTACGAATTCTTGTCATCTGGTACCCTCCTTCCTCTCATTACAATTGAATTAATACCAATATATCAAGATTCTTGTATCCATTGTCTTCTATTCTTAACCTAACACAATACGCAATTAGCCAGCAGAGTGTCTCACTTATGCAGAGTGCCGTATCAAATAGCACAGTTAGCGTCTTTGATGAATATCTGTTCCTCTTGAATTGCGTAAGAGAAGGAAATTCGAACCAGGTCAGCCATTCATTCGCAGAGTTAAACCCGGTCAAAACCCTGTCAAAGTTGCACAACACGAAACTCCATTGAACTCCTGTAGGTTTCACAAGGTTTGAACGGGTTGTGATTGGAAAGTTATCCATGAAGAGTGATTAGGCCGTTCTGACGGAACTCTGGTAGAATTTAAATGCAGTTAATAGCATGCAAGAAGGAAAAGTCGATATTTTCCAATAAAGCAGTAAAGAAAACAATTTTTTATGAATGCAGAGAAAGTATTTAGAGACTTGACAGAGTCTATATAGCTTTCATAGCTTTTTCAAATGCCTATCTGTCTACTAACTCTGGTCAAATGGCATGACATAGAAGTGTTTTGGAAATGGGTGTGTCCTAAATTGCAAGAGGCGTGATCTCCCAGAATTTCAAGATTGAACCTGGTCACCTGATTTGCTGGATATACGTCTGGGTTGTTTGGTATGAAATCAAACCAGCTGTTATGTGAATGTTGAAGTACCACTGGCTGTCCGGTATGAAATATTGATAGAGGATAACCATTAGATTATGTTGGCATGAGAAAATTAGGTTAGTTTGCTTGGCTTAAAGCGCTGAAATACAAAATCTGAATTTGTTATTGTTGAGCAGTCAAGGAAAAGGTGTAGTTTTGGGGGAGAGAATCAAGGAATAGCAGGTGGTTTTGAAACATGTGAGGGAAAGCACTCTTAGAATATGTCCTTGAAATGACAAAGGCACCGTTTCACTCGTAATGTAGAGAAAACTCTGGAAGACTCTGTGCTAATTTATTTGCTATAAAAGTTAGAGGTTAAGGACAATGTAGGGTATCCTTAAACTGTTGATGACCTAAAATCAAAACAGTCACTTATCTGATTTCAATGCAAAAAGAGCTCCAGCAAGATATAACTTTGCCACTGGTTGAAGAAGTATCTTCTCATTCATTTCGTAGTCCAACTAAGCAAAGATATTCAGTATCTTTCCTTATTCAGCACATGATCTATCTTAGGATATACCTCGGATGAAAAATTCTCTTTAACTGCCATGTTTGCGCCTTTCAAAGGAGATTAGAGATACCTTTTATTGGGGTAATCATATGCACCATACAGAGCATTGGTTTTCAACCGGTGTTCAAGGGAACACTAGGGTTCCGCCAGTGCACTTGAAGAGTTCTGCCAGAAGTTACACAAATATTGTGATCGACAGTAATTTTTAATTCCCTTTGCAGATATGTGAATAGAGGTTCTTCGAGCCACCGGAAGGTTGCCTTGGGGTTCCACTCTACCTTGGGGTTCCGTGTCAATATTCGAAGGTTGAAAACGACTGATTTTGAGGAAATCAAGGACCACCATCAGTACTCTATTGTCTTCCTTTCAATTGATTCATTGGGCCACTGCAATATAGGAGAGTACAAACATGCCTTTTGACCTTCCAGATTGAAATCCCAATTATGCTGTATTTGATGACCATTATTACAAAAACGCTGGCATTTAGTTGGTCTGCAATTAGGTAGAGCACTGCAGCACATAAGTACAAAGTAGCTTTTCAGATGGGCTCTTGTTGCATGAATTACACCAACCCACTTAAACAATGATGTGAAGAATGAAAAGTGGGGGTCAGATTTATTGCAGCTATCACGTCAAAAAAGTATAAATGAAATTAAAGTATGTGCGACTGTATTTTATTCAAAATAATAGCAGATTATTGTTTGATGCAAGTGCAAATCTTGGGCATTTACTCAATAGGTAGTGATTCCAACTTACTTCCCAGAGCTATTACTTCAACCATACTTTTAAATTTCAAGTTTTTTTTAGTTAATTTCTGGTACTAAATTCTCACTTTTCCATTTTCTGCGTATATTTCACAGCTGAGGTATGACACCATAATGTAGCCTTTTAATTTAAACAGTATTGTATTACAGTAGTGTAAAGAGTATTTGAGATCAAGGCGTTTTTTAAACTTGTTGTTCTGGAAGTCTGTTAAACGATTGGGAATTTTCAGACATGTGCTACACCAGTTTACAATTATGCTCGCTCGCACCCTTTTACAATCATGCTCGCTCGTACCCTTTTACTATCATGCTGGCTCGCACCCTTTTACAATCATGCTGGCTCGTACCCTTTT
>OLMO02000302.1:80136-99246 GCA_900291935.2 Cassiopea xamachana | reverse complement strand
AAAGCCCCTTCGATGCAGTGATTACACTGAAAGCCCCTTCGATGCAGTGATTACACTGAAAGCCCCTTCGATGCAGTGATTACACTGAAAGCCCCTTCGATGCAGTGATTACACTAAAAGCCCCTTAGGGACCAATCATTATTGATGCTGGGTATTTTCATATTGCTGGGCTAGAAGATATTTTCATATTGCTGGGCTAGAAGATATTTTCATGGTACCACAGCTTTATACTGCCCCCTCACTCTTCCCTCTCATAAATTTAATGACCCCTCCTTTCTGCAAGTTTTATTTTTCATGGTCAACCTGTCGTATTATGTGAAAACTTAATACCATGTTCCTGAGCAACTAATCACAGTTGAGCAGTATTGTTTTTAGTCCATTTAAAATTATCTACATTCAGTTGTAAATAAGCAGTGATAATGTTGATAGTGACAGTGACTTATAATTTACGTCTTATATATAACTGAAGAATATTGCATACAATGTAAATAACAGTTTAACTGATGTGATATATTTTTGAGAAAGCTTCAGGCTATTTTTAATGGCCCCCTTGTTGTGATTTTATATTTGGTGACTACCATTGAAATCCAAAAATATTTAATGACCCCTCTAAACATCTTCCAGCTCCCTGCTTACTAACTGGTCCTTTAGATTCAGTAGTTGCAGGAAAAGTTCCTTAGATGCAGTAATTATATGAAGAGCCCCTTAGATGCAGTAATTACATGAAGAGCCCCTTAGATGCAGTAATTACATGAAGAGCCCCTTAGATGCAGTAATTACATGAAGAGCCCCTTAGATGCAGTAATTACATGAAGAGCCCCTTAGATGCAGTAATTACATGAAGAGCCCCTTAGATTCAGTAGTTGCAGGAAAAGTTTCTTAGATGCAGTAATTACATGAAGAGCCCCTTAGATGCAGTAATTACATGAAGAGCCCCTTAGATGCAGTGATTGCATGTAAGCCTTTTAGATGAAATAAGTTCTATCACCACTATTTTTAGAATTTAAACAGTTTGATTCTTTTTTAGCATGGTTGGTGATCATCATATTGTATCAAATAAAGAAATTCTACAGGTTTGCTTACAATCATTTCAAACTGGCAACTCTCTGTTTATGCAGTTGCTGAAGTTTTTTAGGTTTTGATATCAACTTGTTGCAACCAGTTTGTGCAATTTGTGAAATGAGTTGCCAAACCGCTCAGCCAATTTTCAATCGCTTTAATGTTGTCAGGCTTGGTTGTACAAGGGTAATAACTGGATGGTTGACTTCTGAGACAATCAACCAATGCAACTGACTCTGCCGTCCTTCGGAAGGGAAGTTAAACTATTGCTCCCATACCTAAATGCGGCATGCACAATGGCCTAAATTAGCTGAAAAGGCATCCATCGTAGAAAATATCATCCGTTACGATAGGGACGTTATGACCTATAAAATTATGAACAAGCTTTGCCCAGAAAAATTTTTCAAAAAATTCCTCCCAAGATTCTCGATTTCGAACTATAGTACGCGGCATTGTCGAGATCTGCAGATACTGAGATATCAGACTGAATTTGCAAAAAAGGATTTCATTACTCAGTCCTGAAGGCTCGGAATGATTTACCTGCTGAGCTATGTGAGCTACCTACCCAAAATAATTTCAAGAAACAACTGAAAACGTATTTGAAGGGCTAGACTCAGAAGTTGAAGCACGAATACCTGGAAGATCAGCGCTCGTTTGTAGGGTTAAGTTTTTATTTCGATTTGATATTTAGTGTTGCTGTTAGCTGAAGGTATACCTCGTGTAAAAACAATATTATTATTATGATTATTATTAATTGATTAGCGGTTGAGCAGTGGTACCCTCCTCTCTCTTCGGCCAATCCACTGGTTCCAGTTTGCCGGTGATGCGGCAGTAGTTAGTGGTCAGGAAAACGAAGATCAACGTCTTTTAAATCGCTTTACTCTTTGTTGCCAATGGGCTGATATGATTTTTAGGGTTGACAAATGTGTCACATTTGGTATGAAAAAAGTACGAACGAAATCAGTTCCGTATCAACCAAAGCTCTTTATCAACAGTCAGCTAGTACCTTGTGTTAGCACTGGTAGTTCCTTCAAATATCTTGGGAGATACTTCGATATTCAAATGAGTAATTACAAGCACAAGTCTCAACTAATTGATACGACAAATACTATTCTAGCTCAAATTGACCATTTGCCTTTGCATCCCAAATACAAAATTTTACTATATAGCAGGCACCTACTTTCTAAAATTTCTTGGCACTTCACTGTAGCTGATCTTTCAACAACATGGGTGTCTGAAAATCTTGATAATATTGTTGCGTCGTATGTTCGAAAATGGCTGGAAATTCCAGTGTGTGGAACACTGAGCAATGTCTTTCTTACTAAAGCAAAGTTTGGTTGAAGCCTCTATCCTCCATCTATTAAATTTAGCCAATGTCAGACTGTCACTCGTAATGCTCTTAAATGCTCCCCAAATGAGGATATTGAACATCTTTGGAAGTCAACAAGTACTCACATAAACCTGCAATATGACCGATACAGAGATACAAAAGAGGTACTTAAAGCTTTTCGATCATCTCAGGAAGAGAGACTACAGTCTCATTTGGTCTCTCAAGGGTCTTTCTTTTCTGCTGTTATTTCACAGTCCTTACCAAAACTAAACTCTATCTGGTCTTCTGTTCAGTCTAATTTACCCTAAAATATTTTCAACTTTACAGTTCGATACATCAATAATACTCTCCCAACTAGAAAGAATCTTTCCAAATGGGGACTTGCTACCTCATCTGATTGTCATTTTTGCCTGAAACCGGAATCGGAAGCTGGTTGCAACAATTACCTTAACGAATGTCGATACATATGGCGGCATGACTCTGTCCTTCACTTAATTGCATCATCATTACAAGGAGTTACAGGTACAACGTTGTATGCCGATCTTCCAGGCTTTATAAGTCCATCAGTTATTACTGGGGATAACTTACGACCAGATCTTCTCTTAACCTACAAAAACACTTGCTTGTATATTCTTGAACTCACCGTTGGTTTTGAGACAAATCTGTCTATTAACGCAGCTCGAAAAACTAGCAAATACCAGAACTTGACTGTAGTTCTAAGACAGCAGTACAATGACGTTAAACTGATAAGCCTCTCCATCAGCACTTTAGGTATTATTATATCTCTCTCAACTGCTTTTATCGAAATGCTCAAAGAGATCAAGGTTGAAAATATTTATCAAGAATACATATTGAAAAAGATATCTGCCATTGCATTCAGATCTACCTATTTCATCTTCTGCAGACGAGGAAAGGATTGGAATACTCCGGAACTATTGACTTATTAATACATTGTTTTTCTAAATAAATTTTTCATTTGCAATACGAGTAGCCAATTATAAACTTCTTATGTTTAGCGAGGTTTATGATTGTATTGTAGAATTTCAATATACTTATATGAAGTTTGAAAAAAAAATTGATTAGCGGTTGAGCAGTTGCATTCAGACGTCTCTGTACACAGATCTCGTTTCACAGCACTTTATTGACTTGGTTATTACTTTAGCGTAGTTTTTGCTGTTTTATACTTTTATTGGATACAAGGCTTATGTTTCAACATGTTTGGATCACGTTTACTGTCAATTTGTCCTGTATTTATTGCGTGCGTGTACTGTGGAAAAGACTTTCAGTCGTTGGGCCGGCATACTTGGAGGTGCAAGAAAAAGCTTAATAATACGAGCGAGCCAAACGAAACCGAGAAGATGGCTGTACAATTGGATTCAGAACCTGTCAGTGGCTGTAGTATCGTTAAATGTGTCTGTGGAAAGGAATGCAAAGGGATGAAAGGGCTAAAAATGCACCAAAGGCGATGTCGAGTCTTTTCAACCGTCACAATTTGAAAATTCAAATATTGACCCCTGCGAAGTTGATATTGAATGACAGCAAGAGGAAATAGCCGTTGAGTCACTCAATACATTTGCATTAAAGCCGGGGATTAAGCTGGCAAAATCGAATGAACAATGGATTGAAGCGAATACCTACTTTCGTTCAATATTTTCACACATCAAATTACAACCAGAGTCCTTGGGTGAAACTATTAACTTTACAAACGATTCTATTTATGATTTCTTTAAATTCAACTATGGAGCGTGTAAGTCCACTAATCAAACTAACGAAAATTTTCAGAAATACAACGACTTTACTGTTAAGCAGCTCAAAAAAGAGCTAGCCAAATGGAAACATCAAGGTTCAGCCTTACCAGTTATTAAATATGTATCTGGCCTTCTTCGTTCAAAACTGAAAACTACTGCTAGTGTTTCTAATAAACTGCCTGCTACTGACAAGTATGATTATCACATAGGTCGAAACTTTTGGAACTTTGTTAAGAATACACTTGAGAAAGGATCTTCGATCATGCCTTCCTTTTCGCGAGATCATTGCACAAGATTCTTCCTTCATTTGTTTAGTGAAACCACTCCAAATAAGATGTTCAAATGCCCTAGCTGGATTCCATCTTTGCCTGACCCTTGAATTCCTTTCAACCAATCTCCTCCATCTTCTGAAAAAGTTACTAATGTAATACGGAGAATGAAGACATCTGGTTCCCCTTGTCCTCTGGACAAGATATCCATTATATCCTTCAAGAGGTGTCCATACCTAAGATCATTTTTAACGGACATAATTCACGTTATTTGGGAATCTGGCCACATTCCTGAAAATTGGAAAAAGGCCTGCACAATCTGGGTTCATAAAAAGGGCAGTAGAGATGATCCTGCCAACTTCAGGCCCATAACTCTAGAGTCCGTTCCTCTACAAGTCTTTACCTCTTGCCTTCGTGATTCTATTTTCTCTTTCCTTAAACAAAACGACTTTATTGAAGCCGACATCCAAAAAGGCTTTACTTCAAAGATCGCAGGGGCTCTTGAGCATACTTCTATGATGGCAAATATTATAGACAAGGCACGCACCAAGCAGCCCTCCCTAGTTTTAACTTTATTAGACCTCAAGAATGCTTTCGGTGTAGTGCACCACAACTTAATTGAAGAGGTACTGTTATATCACCATATCCCTGCTAAGGCTAAAGCATTCATTTCAAGCCTCTATATTGATTTTCACACGTCTGTCATAACGGATGATTATCTTACTCCTGCTATTCCTGTTCGAAAGGGTGTTCTTCAGGGCGACTGCCTTAGTCCTTTGCTTTTCAACATGTGTTTTAATACTTTCATACAGTATATTCACCAAGAAAAGTATAAGCAGCTTGGTTTCTCTTCCCACGATAACGAGGTCCATAAAGAGAAGCTGAAATCCTCGCTCCCAGATATGTTAACTCGTATCGATGCCCTTCCAGTCTTGCCTAAAAACAAATTACTTCTCTACCAGCGGTACATCCTTTCAAAACTATCTTGGCACCTTACAGTTGAAACTTTACCTAAAACTTGGGTGATTCAACACCTTGATAACGTTGTAACTAGGTTGGTGCGTCAATTGCTTGATCTTCCAATTAGTGCTACTTTAAGCGGCATTATCCTTCCCAAAAATCAATTTGGTCTCGATCTCCAGCTTCCCTCTGTTTAATTCATCCAGTGTCAAACCGCCTTGCTAAATTCTCTGCAATCTTCGCAGCATGATGCCATTACGTCACTTTGGAAAAGTACTAGTCAGAGCATAAACGTGCAATATAAAAGCACAAAGCATGTTCTAAATATGGTGCGGCACGAGCACACTGAAAAACTCCAGTCCCAGCTTCCATCCCAAGGTTTTATTATTACTTTCCTTTTAAATCACTCTCTGACTCAACTCAACTCTCTGTGGTCCTCTGGACAGAGTAGCTTGCCTTAGAACATTTTTAACTTCGCAGTACGGTACCTCAACAACACACTGGCTAATCGCACATATCTTCAAAAATGGAAACTCTTCATCACCTGACTGTTCTTTTTGTTTGAAACCGGAGTCTCTTCTTCATATCGTTGCAGGCTGTAAGTCATATCTTGAGGATGGCCGATACACATGGAGACATAATTCAGCCTTACATTTCATTGCATCTACATTGCAATGCATCAAAAACTCTACCATGCATTCTGATCTCCCGGGCTTCCTCTCACCTTGCATTATGACTGGTGACCACTTGCGGCCGGATATGCTTATCTCCACTGGCTCGGCTACTATATATATATCATAGAACTCACTGTTGGGTTTGATACTAACATCAATCGAAACGCTGAGAGAAAGAAAGGTAAATACATGCAACTTACTCGTGATCTTTCTTCGAAGTACCGTAGTGTCAATTTCATTATTCTCTCCATTTGCTCACTAGGTATTTTTGGGAAATCTTGTAACTCTTTCATTGCCATGTACAATGATCTTAATGTCGAAAAACAAAACTTAAATTATGCCTTAAGGAAAATAACTGCCATCATCATCCGATCCACCTACTACATATTCTGCAGGAGAAACAAGCCTTGGACTAACCCTGATCTTCTTACTTACTGAACTATAAAGTAGTTACATATTGTTTCACTTTGTAGTTTGGGTTTTTTTTCTTTTTAATTTAATGACTAAATGTAACCTTGTCAGCCAGGTACAAATTACCTGTATTCGAGAGATTTGTATTTGTAAATTTTAGTTTGAATATATACATGAGAAGTTTCAAAAAAAAATAAGTACATCAGACTTATCAAGGACCTGTCCTCTACCTATAACAAAGTTACTTTTATTAATCTCTCCATTGGTGCTCTTGGTGTTATGGGCTCTTCATGTGATTCCTTTCTATTGTTGCTTCAGGATCTAAGCATTGACAAACTTGTACAGAAAAGAATTGTTATGAGGGCCATCAGCATTGCTATTAGGGCCTCATACTTCATCTTTTGCCGAAGAAATAAACCATGGAACAACCCAGAACTTCTGAACATTTAATTCCTTTTCTTATTATTTTACCTTTGAGTTATGTTGTATGTCTATTGTCATTATTCTTTTGGTTATTTGTCATGTATAGTACAAGCTAGCCAAACTACCATTATATGAGAGGTGTATTATTGTATGTAATAAATATATTCATATGAAAGTTTGAAAAAAATTATTATTATTATGTATAATGGGGTCTTATTTTCTTAGTGATTATTCGTACATTTTAAATCATAGCAATTGGATGGAATCTTCTTGGAATGGGATTCCTATGAGGAACGATCTCCAGTGGTTTTGGCATGGAGTATCATTAGATATTACACTCAGAACGATGACAAACTGGTAATTTGAAGACAATAGCATGAATTCCTTTAATTTTACTTGATGTGCATGAACTGCATTGATTTGCTTACTTTATTGTGCAAGTTAGTATCAAAATTAGACGCAAGCCATTTCGTTATTCATCAATGTTGTCCCGTTGAATATTTTGAAGAATCCACCATTGGTTTGCTGCATAAACTTTTATTGTTTATTTCGTCTTATATGTGAATTAGATTGAATTCATTTTCCTTGTCATATGTTGCCTTTATGACATATTTCTGCAGATGTTGCCTTTATGGTATATGTCTGCAGATGTTGCCTTTATAACATATGTCTGCAAATGATGCCTTTATGGTACGTTCCTCACTTCTAGGTGTTTGAGGAGCTTGGGCGAAAAGCAGCTGCTTTTGATCTATGTGGCTATTTAATATCCATGTTAGATTTTTTGGCTAAACAGGATAACTCAGTAAGTTCCTGTCTAGCTCTTTTTCAACATATTAGGCTATTATATATTAGGCATATTTTCAATATATTTTACAGAGAATGTCATAATGCACTTTTGGAAGGTTAGTGCTGGTTGATAATTTTTGTAGTAGTCATGGGTTGAAAAGGTATTCTAATTGATAAACATTTGTAGCAATGAAAAAGCCCTAATTGTTTCTATGTATGCTTTCTTATGTGATTTATTAATTTAAGGTGTTGTCAAATGTGATAAAGCATATTATTCTTACACTGGTTGATCATACTTTCCGCATTTTCCATGAAGAATCATTCGGCAGTATTCAGGTATGAATCTCAGTGATGAATCTCAGTAATGAATCTCAGTGATGAATCTCATCTCAGTAATGAATCTCAGTAATGAACCTCAATGATGAATCTCAGTGATGATTATCAGTGATGATTCTCAGTGATGACTCTCAATGATGATTCTCAGTGATGAATCTCAGTGATTAATCTCAGTGATGAAACTCAGTGACGATTCTCAGTGATGATTCTCAGTGATGAATCTCAGTGATGATTCTCAGTGATGAATCTCAGTGATGATTCTTAGTGATGAATCTCAGTGATGATTCTCAATGATGAGTCTCAGTGATGAATCTAAGAGATGAATCTCAGTGATGAAGCTCAGTTATGAATCTCAGTGATGTATCTCATTGATGAATCTCAGTGATGAATCTCAGTTATGAATCTCAGTTATGAATCTCAGTGATGAATCTCAGTGATGAATCTCAGTGATGATTATCAGTGATGAATCTCAGTGATGATTCTCTGTAACGAATCTCAGTGATTAATCTCAGTGATGAATCTCAGTGCACAACTCGCACTCAGTTCACTATACCTCCCCTAGGAGAAGATGCCACTGAATTTTCGTCATCAATTGCCATAAATACATGTTTATTTGGACAGTTATTGTTCTACTCGGTTTACTATTTTTATGCAGGAAGTGTTTTGAAGAAAGAGGAATCTGCAGAATTTAAGTTTATGAATTTTTTGATCTACGGTGTAATCCTATGCTATTTGTTGGTCATACAGGACTTGATTGCATTGGCAGCATGCACTTCAAACCAACTAGCCTCTAAAGCATTGAGCATAACTTGATTGTCACAAATACTAGCCAGAATTATGAAACTGAAGCTTATTTGTCCCTACGCAATGGTGAAATGATTTCTAAATTTAGGATCTGTTTTTGCTTATGAAATTTTATCTTGCTCAGATGTTCTAGCCTGGCTCATCATCTCATCAAGTTTTCTAGGTATTATCAAGCAGAGTCAATTACAGTTTTAGATTTTATATTTTGTTCTCCGTTTGTTAGACTGTGTATCTGTTGCTACAGCTGGTCCTTTCAAGCTCTGAACCTCAGATTGCTGTTACGAAGGATGTATGGATATTTTCAGTGTATTAGACAATTCTGTTGCTATTTTCAGGCTTACACGAAGCTGTTGATTTTTTAAGAAGATATGAAATTTTTATTTTGAGACGATGTTTTTGCATATTGCCGGTAATAGCTAAGTTAGAATTATTCCTACGTTTATCTTATGATTCCTTGAGTCTATGCTATTTTACAGGTGTTTGTTAAGTGTCTATTTTCAATCTGTTTGTTAAGGTTGAGTTAGTTCACAAACAAATGTAGTTATCTTTATAGGGCACAAAGAGTGGAATTAGTATCCTCATTGAATCTGCTCAAAAGAGGTCAGCCACATCATCTATTTCATTTATTATCGTTCCTAGTGTTGAATTAAGGCAAAGTTTGTGAGCCTTGAGTGACTTCTGGGCCATTAGTTGTTAATTTGTGAAAGATAAAAATGTCTTCCGTACATCCAGCTCTCATGGATTTCATATCGGCCTTTTTAAAACATTCAATTATTCATAAAGTCCATAGAATCATCTGGAGGTTTGTTGTGATTTTACATATCATTGTTTTCCAAGTTTATTTGAATGATTATCAGGAAAGTATTTTACTTGGTGTAGTAGATGAAATATTGCTCATTTTTAATGGCAAGCTATTAAAAGTTACTACTAGAAGGCAAAGTTAGTGGAAAGTTTTATCTAAACATTGAATGTATTCCTTATCTATTTTTGCATTTGTTATAACTCTTGCATTACATCTGTTCAGATTTCCTTTTGACTTACGCTCGTATATGGACATCTTATCATCGGCAGTAAAGGATGTTGTTTCTGCACATGAAGTAGGTTTTTCCCATTTTCAAGCCGTCTTCTCATTTGGTAATATTGTATCTCTAATGCTTTTAATGTATACATTAGAATGGTCTTAGTAGGTATCATATGTTTTATATAATAGTCTGCACTGAATCAGCCCAAAACCAAGTAAAAAAGCGGATTTTATTTGTGTTTTGCAAGTTAAATATTTATCCTATCATGAAGTTATATTATGCTAAAGTGAAAGTAGAAATTCAAATATGCCTTCGAATTTGCTGAGACAAGGCTTTGGCTTATGTGTTATGGTTGTTGTTGTTATTGTTTTCAAACAGGTTAATGAGGTATTTTATGATAAAATTATTGCCTACTTAAATTATTATTGCTAAAATTATTGCCTACTTAAATCAAGTTTGAGTGTGATACATCCTTTAAAGTTAATCTTTTAGTAGACTTCTATGCAAATGTTAAGTGTTTTATATGCTTCAGAGCTTCGTAGGAGGAAACAGCGTGATGTTGAACTCCAGTACCAAACCAGGTTTTATATCAACTGCCTAGATTGCAGACCACAGTGACCTATAGTCTTTCAATGGCTGCTTTGAACAACGCAGCTTGTTGCTTGATTTTCAAATTCTGTCAGCCTTTTTTCTTATATTTTTCTTGAAAAGCGCATGCCATGTTTTAGGTTTACGAGGCTTTCAGCTGTTTGAAGTCAACGACAGAGCTTTTTGATAACAACAAGTTAGCCGAAATGAAGGCAACAGATGACCATCGTGTATGGATGAGGCTTTCTGAAAAGTTGATCATTGAATATGGTAAGAAGTTTTTGAGATTTATCCAGTTTTTGAAAATCTTGCTCTTTTTGGGATTGTTTTTTTCAAAGCCACCGGTTTGTTATCTCCTTTTCGATATTCCAATTTCCTTTTTGATTTTGCAATCAATTTGTTTTTTCTTAGGGAAGGATCGCTTAATTGTCCCTGCTGGCTCTTTTGGGAAAGTTTTTGAATCTTCTGGTAAGTTGAATATCAATAGCGCAGTAATTTATTGGCATAAATGAATATTTGTAAATTGACCGCAAAAGATGAATATCTGTGATGTATTTCCATTCCTGACTATAAAACGTTTATTTTGTAGGATTGAACTTAATTAGATGGAATCTCAACTATTCTGGATGGGATTTTGTTACCATGTTCCTGAGAAAACTACTTTCTGGTATGACAGCTCTTTCCTTCTTTTGTAATATGATAGCTTGTATGTGTGTTTTCATTTTTGCATTTTGAACTCATATTTTATATTTTTTGTACAAATCTTCTATTAACAGAACCTTTCGTCGAAAATGCCAAGGAAGTTTTTAGTACTATTGCTAGTATAATAAAGTTGGTAAAGGCTGTTATTTGTCATGATTGGGCAAAGGCAGAAGACCTAGAACCATTGATATCCAGTGCATTCACTATCATTAAAAGGTTGGTAATTTTATGAAGAATGTTAACAAATTGTCTGAAAATGAGAGCTAGTCGAATAAGTACAAAATGATTTAAAAGTGCTCCTGAAGGTCATTGTAGAGGCATCACAGTTTGGTTGTTTACAGCAAGGAATCTTATGAATTTCACTGAAGCACATGATGTTTATATCCTGCAGGAGATGTTGTTGTTGTTGCAGGAGATGAGAAACAATGTTATTAACAGTTATGTAGCAAGTTCTTTTACAGTAAATGTGTAGAAATTTCCTTTCTCATTACCTAGATTTATTTGAGAAGTAGTTTTCTTACGTTATAGGTTCCATGGCTTTTCAGATGCTCTTCACCTCATTGGTAGCAGTTTGGAAATGCTGGCAACTGTTGCAGATCGAATTCCAGAACAGGTGAAGCATGTTACTTTGCATTTATTGTATTGTGTAAAATGTACACCACGATTTTTACATAATTCCGTTTGCCAGTTGGCGACTTTCTGCTTTCTTCTTCGTATGTTATCCATAGTTTCTTCACTCATGGGAGCCCGGAGAGATGAAGCTTAGCATTTAAGAAAGGATTCGTTTAATGCTGTAATATTTTGTTGTCACATACTTTTGAAGAATCTGTAGACGTTCAATGCTTAATTTTATAGATCATTACTCAACTCAATGAAATTTGTTTTCTACCAGTCTGGCAAGATGCCAAGATTGCTTTCTGTCCTTCAGTTAGGTAAAGTATTTCCTTTTATTTGCAGAATTGAAGTTATGTTCCATTCCTTATTCAATGCTTCATTTTTTCATATCTATTCAATTTGATTTCTTTAACATTCAATTTGTTTTTTAAATTGTTATAATTGTCAACATGTATTTCAGTATCAAAAGTGTGCAGTCCTCTATATATGGCAACATTATGGATCAAATTGAAGCTCAGAGAGGCATCTACCCAGTAACAGTGGCGTATCTTCAATTAGTGAACGTGTTATGCTCAAAAATTACACTTTTAAAGAAGATGGAATTCCACTGCTACATGGCAAATATTAAATTTGTTGTTGAACATATTTTTGGCTGTTTTCTACAGTGGAGAGTTGAAAGCCCATTAGAAAAGAAGAGAATTGGTAATACACATGAATTATGCAGAAATTTTACACATGCGTTTTCGTATGCATATACAAACTAATTTATATCTGCACATTTGTATATATTTATATATATTTTTTATTTACATCTGTTTACTATTTAAGCGCCTTTGGTATTTTCGTTTGAGGACGTTTCCTCATTAGGCCTTTGTGGCCACATTTGTTTCACCAACAGCCATGTTAGGCCGACGTAAGAAATATTAGCATCGATAGCGTATGAAATTGATTTAATTATTTTTCAGCAAAGCCTGTGCTAGAAATTTGTCATAGTCTTTTGGGGCCATTCATTGAAAATGAAGCTACTGAGGAGGAGAATAAGTAAATTTTGTTTGAAGTTTATTTTTTCTATTTCCATGAAAGTTTGGATTTTGATGCGATGTTAGAGTGTAGCTTGTAAGGTATGAAATATGTCATGTCTCTACACTTAGTGTAAACTTTCTGGAATTTTCTGTGAAGTAAGTTTTATCTTTGTATTTGATTACAGCTTCAAGTCATTGGCTGCTGACGTTTTGCTTGATTGTTTCATGAATGGGAAGTCAGGAGATACGCTTCTTGAGATTCTGAGTGTTGGTGTAGATTCAATCAACTATTCATTGAGCGACTTTTCATGGTTCGTGAATCAAATTTATATATTGCTCGAAGTTTCTACTTTCTCTCTTTTTCTTTATCTCTTGTAGACTTTTTCTTTTCCTCTTTTCCCCGTCTTTCTACCATAGTTGTTCGTATATTGTCCCTCCCTTAACTCCCTCATATGCTCCTCCGTTTGACTACTCCCATCGCAAGGATTCCTCTGTTGTTATTTTGGATGGTTTCCAGAGAACCTGGAAAGTCTGTGAAAATTTCCATTTCTAAAGAGGTCAGTGAAAACCTTGAAAGGTCAGTGAAAACCTTGAAGGGTCAGTGAAAACCTTGAAGGGTCAGTGAAAACCTTGAAGGGTCAGTGAAAACCTTGAAGGGTCAGTGAACACCTTGAAGGGTCAGTGAAAATTCCTGAAAAGTCAAGGAAAAGTCAGAGAATTATTTTTGGTGTATTGTTAGGCATAAGGGTATATATGCCACAACCTGATATCGTAGTGTTTAACATTTATCATATTAATAATAAAATAATAGGTTACTTAAATCCAGGGAATGTGCTATTAGGGTATTAACTATTAGGGTATTAACTATTAGGGTATTAACTATTAGGGTATTAACTATTAGGGTATTAACTATTAGGGTATTAACTATTAGGGTATTAACTATTAGGGTATTAACTATTAGGGTATTAACTATTTCCTTAAAGTTACCTTGAATTTCATTTTCTTGGACAAACCTGTGAATGCAATTTCGTCATGGAAAAGTCAGAGAATTTTGCTTTTCATTTTTTGTGAGAGCCTTGTGTTCTTATTTAACTTCATTTCTAATTTAATTTCTCTCCTATTTAGTGGAGACGTGTAGTTCTTATTGTTTATCAAGAACTTGGAATAGTCTTACCGTTTAGGTCGCAACGTCATGTCAATATTATGGAGTAGAAGAAATGTTTTCTTTTATCGCCAGCCTCATTTTGGATACTCGGCTTTAGGGCCTATATATCTTTAGTTTAAATGATTCAGAGAATTTTATGAATGTGTGAGATGTATGTGCCTATGCTCTAGACTATGGTAGTTTAGCGTGGTTGGGTGCATGGGTGTAGTCATATGGCGTATGTAAATGTTGGTAGAAACTCCCCTTGTACGCAAATGTATGCTTTTTGCTGAAACCCCTTCCTTCCTTCCTTCCTTCCTTCCATTTGTGCATAATTAGTATGAGGATAACCCCTTTTTGTGCTTGGGCTGTTCAATAATTATGTCTCGCTAAAATTGCCACTTTTGAACCACGTAGTCCTCACCATCGCCCTCTGTCACGTTTGTTCATAAGATCACCTTTTGCATCAAGCCTAGAACAAACCCCCCTCCCACCCCAATGCAAAAGAAAAAATTTCAAAGTCCTTTCCCGCGTCCAGTGGCGCATAGGTGGCGCCTATCTCCGTTTCTATAGCCCTAGGCCACGCGTCTGCGAATGCAGTGAAAACTACAGCGGGGGGCTGGTCCACTGGTAGCTCCGCGAAATGCACAACAGCCTTGATAAAACGATATTTCGACAAAGTAGAACGATAGGAGTGATGGCCCAGTGGTTGGAGTGTTTGCCTCACAACCGGAAGGTCGTGGGCTCGAGCCCTGGTCGAGTCATACCAAAGATTTTAAAAATGGTACTCACTGCCTTCTCGTCTGGCGCTCAATGTATGAGAATGGAGTGGGCAGGCTAAACACGCGGAGTTACCAGTGGACCAGCCCCCCGCTGTAGCTTTCGCTGCAGCTTTCGCTGCATTCGTAGACATGTGGCCCAAAGCTGCTGGAAACAGAGATTGGCACCGCCATCAGGAACTTTGACTTGTTTTTGAGAAGGATAGGAGAAGAGGTAGAGAGGTCTCATTCCTCTTATATGTTGCTTTCAACTACAGCAACAGCAGTAAGTGACAACAAAGAAAGTTTATGACAACAACAACAACAACAGTCAAGCATAAATAGCACATGTGTAATTGTCAGTCGTTTGTCCGAACTGGTCCCATATCAACAGAAACAAGTACAAGATATCCACGTCTGCAATCGATTTCTGGAATGTCACCTGGCTTAACACCAAAGACCAGTCAAAATATATTTGTTGACATCGAGCCGAAGACTGGAGTGGTCGATTGAAAATTGCGCAAAATATAAACATTTGAGTTCTGGCTAAAGCACTAAAATGTCCTAAACATTACATGTGCTATATAAAATTTCCCATCTACATTACAAAGTAAGATGGGGCATGGGTAGATAAAAACCATAAAACGCAGTTCTTTCGACAACCTCATTAAATTTTGGCTGTTTTCTGATTGTCGGAGCTTCTTCATTATGCAAAACACCACTTCCCCCCTACTAAAAGCATGTAGAACCACCCACCCCCCAAAGCGTGATATAATTATTGAATAGCCCCTTAGTGACAATGTTAATTTTGATTTTACAAGTCATTTATTCTTTTAGTTTCTTTTTTGCAGCAATGAAATCGATCAAGAAAAGGAGCTTTTAATTGAAATTGTTAAATTAGCTTTTGCAGTTATGAATAGACTCCTCTCTCGCAAGCAGGTACGCCTTGTGTATGGTCGCCGAGCCATGCATAGTTAAATCAATACAAAGTCAGGAACAAATTTTCACTAGCTGTGTAATTTATGAGTTGCATTTTCACATGACACCAAATAATCATAATTGTATATATATATATATATATATATATATATATATATATATATATATATATATATATATATATATATATATATATATATATATATATATATATATATATATATATATATATATATATATATATATATATATATATATATATATATATATATATATATATATAAATATATATATATATATATATACATATATATATATATATAAATGTATATAAATGTATATAAATGTATATGATATTAAGGAGCATCGACGTCATGATTTCTAGCACTCTTTTCAATATTTGAGGAAGATATATTGAATGTAAATAGTCTGTTGGTAATATAGAACTTTACTGCAGCAAGAAAAAGCGGCAACATTTTTAGATATACTTAAAAGCTTTTCTTTTTTCTCCGACACTCGTCAGAGTGTAAAACCTCGGATAGCGACCGAAAGGTGAACCGAAATATAGCTTTCACTCTTGGGGCAAATTAGAAGCACCCTATCACGTGTATACGCTTCTTGCTATATATTTCTGTCCACTGTTCGGTCGCTGTTCGACGTTGCATATGCTGACGAGTATCGGATGAAAAAAGCTGTTTCTAAAAATGTTGCCACTTTTTCGTGCAGTAATATATTGATTGGAAAGAAAGGTGCTTAGAAATTATTGCTAATATTGTAAATTTCAGGGTAAATGCTGTTGTGGGGGCAGTTTATTGTAATGTTGCAAAATCTGCATTTTTAATGGGAAAGACATGGGTGTACCACGAATAATAGGATTGCTTTTGTTGTCATAGGATGTTGTTGTTGCAACTGACTCTTTTGCATCATTTTTTAAATTTTATTTGCATGTCAATATACACTAGCCTTCGACATCCATTTGGTTGTTTCCTCTTGTTTCTTGTTGGCATGTAATTTATCTTCACTCAGAATAACATAAACTCTTCTGATAGATTTCGAATATATCAGCACTGGAACATGGAATTTGTGCAAAGATTGTAGTGGGTGGAAGTAAAATGTGCCAATTCGTAGGACCAGGTACTTCCTTTGTCTTTTGCTGGGTTATAATTCCCTAACTCTCTCCTAACGCCACCCTTGTTTAGTTTCCTATCTTCTGTCAGTGCAAGTTGAATTGATCATATTTGAAATGTTATGATACTAATATGACCCTATGTAGTTGTATTATGAAAGTCTATGCAGAGTTTTCAACAGAAGGCGGCTACCGGTGATTTATCAGCAGTTACTCCTGTCTAAACTGCTCTCCATCTTGACTGAATATGACGTAGCAAAGTACACATAATACTTGATGATTTCGATGGGACAACACCCCTATTTATAATCAGCCGTTTGCTGTAGATATTATTGAAATCTCTGCTATTTGTTAAAGCATAGTGTGTCCTATCTCTTTCGTAAACTATACCTTACCATTTGAAGTAGATTCTGATGACATTTGCTCCTTCACATTTTGATAGTTCTGCCTTACCTGACCTCTTTTTTATCAGAGAATAGTTCATTGATTAGCGTCATTGCAAAGTATGTTTACCACAACAACGACCCAAAGCTTGCGACTCTCGCAATCATTGTTCTGCGCAAGATATGCATTGTGGGTATTTTCTCTCTTTCGTTATTATTTTTATTGAAATTTCGCCAAGTTTCTCAGGGCTCTTTCTTTTCCTCTGCTACATCACATTCTTTACCGAAGGTCGTGCTCATTGATAACTGAAGAGTGCAACTTTGCACAATGTAGTCTTTACCCAAATAAGCGTAACAAAGACTGTGAAAAATATTTCATAGTTTTATAAAATGGAGTTCACTGTATGAAAATATCAAAGAATGTCAATATCACTGCCTTAATCATAGTCCTTGTTTATGGGAAGAGAACTTTTATAGCTTTTGCAAACCTCAGACTCGAAGATTTGAAAAGCAGATTAGAGAGTTGATCTTCATCCAGTCCTTATGTTGCTTTCTTCAATAAAACATAGGCATTTCTTAACACTTATCTCCTTCAGGAGAGAAAAATTCAAGTTTATAATTGTTTTGTCAATTTTGATATTAGTGCTGCCAGTTGAGTTTCCTCTTGTTATGTCGCCAAACTTCTGTGTACTGTGTATTCAAAACTTCTGTGTACTGGGTGACATTTTAGTGTACTGTAAGACATTTCGCAGCCCATTCATACAGTTAAAAAATATTATGAGTTATCTTCAATAGGATTACGTGGAGAGAATGAAGTAAGATTAGATTTTCTTTTCATACTAGCTGATTATAGTAAAAACTCGCACATAAGAGCCTACAATTCTGAAACGAGCCTTTTCATCTTCTTATGTGACGAGATAGTTCCAGTACTAAGTGTATTGGCTCTTACCGCAGGGTCTAAGGCAGATGCTCGAAAACAGTTGACAGCTTAGCATTAAAATACTATGGTAGTATAGTTAACAACCCAAAGCATTGTGCTTAATATGCAGCACTGCCTATCTCAACAATGTATATGGTATTGTTAGAGCATCAATGAACAGATTGATTGGCAAACAGGCTGAGTATACTTCCTGGTAGATAAACAGTGAACCATCAATAAGATCCTAGCTGGAATAGCAGGCTAAAGATATTTCATCAATTATAAACCGCGACTTGCATTTTATATGTGGAAAAGTTTATTATGAGCTATAATAGTTGAAGTACTTGATATATGATCTGTGTTTCCATTTCTTTTCAAACTAAATATCTCTGCATTCAGTTATGAGTCTTGTGGGTTCTACATATAATCAAGGGCCGCTTTTCTTTTGTCTGAGCGTCATTTAATGCTCAGGTGCTTAATGCTGCAGCTTGTAAACAAAGATAGCTTATAATCGTAGAAATACGGTATTTGAAAGCTAAATATATAATATCAGGTTGTATGCACATAATCAGTGAAGGTTCTCATATACTGTTTTTTACTGTATGTGACTGCATATATCTGCAAAGAGTATTCTTTTAATTCTCACTATTTTTATTCGGTTAAGGTGTTGAAGTAGCTTTTGAAAAGTCTGAAAACTGTTTCTTTTTAAGATTAACTCAATATCTGTTTTGGCAAGCTTTGGAAATGACGCTCTTCCTTTACGAGATGCATTTGTAACGAGGTTGAATAGTGAGATAGAATCTGGAAAACTTAGAGTTGCAATAATGGAATTACTGAAAGCAGCCGTTGAGACACAACCTGGACTCGTAGAACTGCTCTTAAATCAACAGCAGCCAGAACCAGGAACTGCGCAGGTTTGTTGATGTTAGTTTTTATTACTTTCTCTCCATTCGTCTCTGATTTATTTCTCTCGCATGCCTCACATTTAATACATGACTGTCGCCGTAGCAATTTGCCGTTTCGTAAACGGTCGTTGCCACTTTTAACGGTCGTTGCCACCTACGCTCGCATAGGGTTGTGGGTAGAACTGGA
>OLMO02000302.1:66637-80036 GCA_900291935.2 Cassiopea xamachana | reverse complement strand
ATTTGTGGAGATTTTGATGAAAGAGACCATTTAATATTTTACATGTCATGACTGCTTGATTAAGTCATCGACACTCTTTTTTGGCGACCGCCCTTTTTTCGACCATTCACTCGATTTTTCATTATGCCATTTCAGTTTCAAATATAAAGTGTTTACCCTAAAACCATTAAGTTAACTTACCGCAACATTTTTATAGAATACATTCCAGCCAGTTGCTGCTTTCAATGAATGTTTCTTCTGACGCTCAGGCTGTGGCCCATCTCCATTTCCCGCCATTGCAAAAGATCTAACGTTATGTTCTACCCACAACCCTATGCGAGCGTAGGTGGCAACGACCGTTAAAAGTGGCAACGACCGTTTACGAAACGGCAAATTGCGTCGCCGTACTGCTCTCTTATGCTTTACTGTATCTGCTAATTTACTATAACTTTTCACCTACTTTTCTCTCATATTTGAAACAAAATTATCCACCAGATTTACTCGTTGTTGCTAGATAGAAGGGTATGGAAGCTTATTAATTTTAATATTTCACCCTACTTTTTTAAATTTCTTTATGTCCAAACTTTGAAAGTACAGTTAAGTTCACTCTATAATGTGACACCTTTTTTGTGACCAATAGAACTCGATTAAAAAAATTGTTAAAACAGCTTCAATTCTGTACAGATATAAACAAGTAACTACACAGGCATTAATTTGTGAAAAGCAAGAATACCCTTCCATCTGATGCTTCATTTTAATAGTATTTTTAGTTCTGTGTTATTGTGCTTTGACTAGAAGAGTAGACAAAGCTTCCTGCAAATATGATTTCTTTTTTTTGTTTCTCTTCCTGTTGTGTAATTACTGAAACGTGTTATAAAAAAATTCAGAAAAAAATGCAATTTAAAATCCAAATTTTGGCTGCAAAGTGGGCAAGTTAAGATCTGACTAAAATTTTGTGTTACTTGTAAAAAGTTCGTTTATATGAGTGTTTTCATAGAGTCTATATTCATGCATGGAAAAGATACGATGTTCATTGTCCTCTCATTTACGTATCTACTTTGCATTTCATTGCATTTCTACTCCGCCCCCCCCCCCACTAATCAACTATTGGAAATTTTTTCAGTCACCCATCTATTGAGGCCCTGTTCTATTAGGCATCTGAGGATATTCTTTCCATTAATTATTGCTGCTTTCTTGAATTGAAGCTTCAGCTATTTGAAATCGTATTTTTATTTTTTGCCTTTAGATGGGTTTGCTTATCTTTTGATAACGAAGCATAGGTTCGTGCAGGTTCAATTTCAAAGTGTTACGCTCTTTTTGTGCTCTTTACCTGTACGCTCTTAATTTTGTTTTGAAATTGCTGGAATAGTTTTTATTGCATTTAGCAGAAGAGAGAATATGGAGAGTTCAGCTGTTTGCCAGCGATTTTCAAATTTATCATGGATAAGGTAGGAAATTATTTTGTATTGTATAAGATGTGATCTTTGAGTTTTTGAACCTTAGTAAGTGTCCTCTTTACTGTAACATAGCAGCAAGCACTGCCATTTCTTGTGTGGGAGGCCCTAGCAAATCTTTTCTTGCTTCCTATTCTTCTCTCTTTTCTAAGTATGCTATGATGTATTATGCAGCTTTCAGAGAAAAAAAAAAGAAAAGAGGAAAAAAGTGCTCTCTCTCCCCGATTAGTTTATCCATTGAGAAAGCTCCTCCTTATATGAAAGTCCCTGCGTACGAAATTCCTATAATTTTTTTGTTATTTTGTTAGTGTATTTTACTTCTTAGTGTATTTTGTGATTCCGTTGTAAGTCGTAAGTGATTTTAGTGGCATTTTGTATGTAGTGGCATTTTAAAATAAAAATGAACTGAACTGAATGATAAAAAATGAACTGAATCAAGTCTTCGCTTCTTTCACGTACTCTCAAGTGCCAAAAAGGCGGAGGGGGGAAGTCCTAATAAACAGGGGAGTCGGAAAAAATCCAAAATTTAATAAACGGGGTGGTCGGAATTTGAGAAAAGGCTTTAAATGACTATACAAGGACGAAAGCAACAAACAGGTTGTCATAAAACATAAAACCAAAGTATATACAGCAGTACACTATTTTGCCATTAAAATTAGGCGTAAATAGTACTAACAAAGAAAGGAAAGAAAATGAAAGGTTTTTTAGAAAAAGTAAATTTTATTTTTGATATTTCTGGTGAAACTTTGAACTACAACATGTTGCACATTGCAGCAGACTGTGTGCTGTGCATTTTTGTAAGCTCAATATATAGTTAGACACCCTTGCCGCTTTGTTTGCTGGGACTGATCGTTGGAATGAAATAGAGTACATAGCTTTCCATACACCTTGCGTTGAAACGACTTTCAAAGTGGAGAGGCCTGGTGACTAGGATCGTGGACAAGCTTGGAATTCAGTTTATATGTGTTGGCTACAGTATCACTTCCTAAGCTTTTGGAATACTATTGGAAGTGACCTTTTGTGACACCTTCTTCTGGAAAAAAGTTTTAAACATTGTGAAACATACTATTTAATGCAAAAAAGTGGGAGGCGCGCTTCCATCCACCCCGGTCATCGTTGTTGGGACCGGACCGGATCGATCCTCTACCTGGTCATTGTTCTTTTATTTCCTTTACTGCAGTACAGCATGATACCAGTAGAACTGTGACTGGTTTTGGGCTTGATAAGCAGAGAGTCTATCGTTACAGAGCCAGAGTGGGGACCAGCTTATCCCTACCAAATTGCAACTGGGACCGGTTTTTGAAATTGTTAGGGTGTATGACACCCCACACTATCTTCATTTGCGCCCCTGGAGATGCAATTACCATATATTTTGTCGTAGAAACAAGAAGTAAGGGGACCCAGTCCTAAATCTTAAAAATACTACTCTAATGTTACTTTACGACTTTTCATTCTCTGACCCTATTGACGATAAAATATACTTTTGCATTACATTTCAAATGCTATACCACTATTTTTCCTTTCAGAAAGGCATTTACCCATTAACATTAAAATTGGCATCAATGAGATTTTTACACGCTTTGTGGATGAATAGAAGTGATACGGCATTATCTCTTATCAGAGCGAGGTATTTTTCATTCTTTCTGTAAATATGGCCAGTAACCTACCTTAATATAGTTAAAGTGCCACAAATTTTGTCACACGATAGGTAACTTGGCATGTGTTTTCATGTTTTAATAATGTTTAGTCATTGGAGTGAATGCAGTCGCACGATGACAGCCTCAACAAACTGTGCCCTTGCTAGATAACGATGCACAGCACGGCTGTTTTTGTAGCCAAAGCTGTGATCCTAAATGGGCAGTAGTTATGCAAAAAGTCGTTGTAGAAAACATTACATGTTTTGCGTAAAGTGACAAAAAATAGGTAGCACTTTGCTCTCTTTGATATTTGTAAGAGTTCTTACATGTTTTCGGATCTCATGTACGCCAGGCTTGGATAATCACACATTTTTTCCTTCATATTTACAAAATGGATTGGTTTCTGCATACAAGACAATACTTGACGAGGTAAAAAACCAAAGAGTCATGAAATAGAGCGTCAGCTGTCTGTCCCCCTATTACAACTAATTCACGCATAGACTGATACATGTCTTTATTTAATTTACTTTGTTTAGAGATCATGAGTAAGCTAGAATTCTTCTTTATTTTTTCATATAGACCCAAATTTTGGACCACTATCACTTTACCAATTTTTGAATTGCAGTGCAGTAAGGTACCTTCCTGTTATTCAATGAATTTTAGAATTGCATCTTATTCAGTGATACGAATCTATTATAGCTTATTGCCGAGTAGCTCCTAGAATTTGGTCAGCCCTAGGTAGAAGCTTGATTTACTAAGCATGTAGTTGACCATACTGTTATTCAGAGGTGGAAAAATTTCTCCTTTCTGGGAACCTACACGTTTTTTTTATGAGAAAAAAGTTTATAAGAAAATGAGGCTCAAATGGTAAAATCTTAAGAAAAGTTCTTTTTTAGAAATTTAAGTGTTTGTACAGGCCAAAAATCGATATTTCGTTGTTATTGCATTCAAAATGTTAAAGCTGGAATTCAAATTCAAGTATACAATATTAGTTACGAAAGTGTAAGCAATTTTAGCCAGGTTATTTCAGTAAAAGTTAAGAAAAATTTAAGAAAATCTCAAGCTCAATTTCGGGAAAAGTTAAGAAAATTGAGACTCAGGCAAAATGACGGTTTTCTTATAAAAAAGCGTGTATATAGTCCAAACAATATAGCTATGCTTAATTTTCCATGAAAGGAAGTTTGTGTGGCTGTTTCAGCAATCTTTATCTTACTTGAGAGCCACCTTCATCTTTCTTTAGAATTGCCAAACAGTGTTTGTGAAGAAATGCCATTCGCTTTCTTCTGAAGGTGTATGACATCTTACGCATGGGTGTAGAAGAAGGGGGCGTGGAGGGCCCAGCCCCCTAGCTGTGACTTGAGGGGGGCTCAGCCCCCTAGCTCTGTAAATGTTTTCGAAGTAGAAGCATTGAAGAATCAATATTCTGCTGTAAAAAGCTATTTTAGATTCAAAGAGCTTTCGAGAAATCATTAGTTTACAAGATATAGGGCATTTAAAATACGTTGTTTTTTGGATGATATTATCGTTTTCTTATATAACTGCATGGATTAACTTCAAAGCTCCTTACAAAGATACATAAAAGAAAAGAGCACCCTTGCTATCAATAGAGCCCCTCCAGCTATCGATTTACTTCTACACCACTGATCCTACGTAATGAAAGCTGAGCTCCCAAGATATTGTGAGGCATATTTTTTTATTGGAAAGATATTGCCTGTGGAAAATCATCTGTGCAAATCATTTCAAAAGGACCTCTGAGAATTTATTATTTGGTAGTTGGGAAATGGCAGTGCTTATAGGAAATGGTATGATTTCTTGTTCCGCACAATTTAAAAGTAGAACAATTACAAAAACGATACCATTAGGAGCATGACAAGCATGGCTATCCTAAATGGGCGTTTAGCAAATAGCACAACAGATACGGTTACCAGTACAGATATCAAGGAATATACCAAATTCTATTGATTCAAAAATATAAAGTTAATAGATTTTGGTATACTTCTTTGTAACACAGATAAATTTACGATAAAGTTGCGGTCAGAAATGTAAGAAGAAGGAATGAAAAAGATGGATGAGTCAAAAAACTGAATCACCAATGCTGACATTTTTGGCGCCGCAAAAAATTCTCTTGTAGTTGAGTGAATTTTAGCGTTGATTTTAATTTTTTTTTGTTTTGGTTATGAGTAAGTCTTTTATCACCAGACAATATAATCTGCACAAGAGTTTGATTTGTCAAATTTGGCATGTTATTTAGATGAAAAACTTCAGTAATTGCACCAAGAAGATCACACCTCTGACGGATATATGCATGGTATTGCAGCAAAAAGTGCCCCAGTATCCTCTTTCCATCATTTATTGAACACTTTGCGTCAACTGTGTATAGAAATTATCATTAGGTTTATGAGAATTTAACTTGCTGGGCCTTATCGTAGCCTCTAACCCAAGATATTTTTCTTTCTGAACGAAAAGCCATGAAAGCTCTGTGGCTTCTGGTGGTCCAGATATGTTGTTACAGGTAGCTAATGAGGCCACGAATCAATCATGTTCAACGTTACTTAACAGCCCAATATCTTACATGCTTCTTTTCCAGAATTTTTCGCCTTGTAAGTGCGTAAGAATGGGGTGTTGACACCATAAAATTTAAATACCTTGCCGCCTTAAAGTTCCTGCAAAAACCTTGAGGTAAAAGCTTTGTTTTCCGGTTCTGATACTTTTTCTACTTCTGCTATCATGCAACTGCCGATGGAAAGATATGGTTCGTTTGCATATTGGAACATTAGGAATGTGTTTGGAATATTTTAGATAGTAGTGCTGTATATCATACATAAGTCGTCATCTTTTTCATCTTGGAGATTTTAGTATATTATTCTTTATTTTTAGTTGAAATGGGAAGAATTGGAGTTGTGGACACATATCCTAAATATATTGACTTTGGAGATATTTTATGTTGCAAAGTACGTTTATTAGCTTTTTCAGTTTTTGGCACTTGATTTTTCACCTTTTGTGTTGTATGTAGCGATAGAGTTGTTTACAGCCCGAAGCTATGTTTCCAGCTTAATCATTTTGATATTAATGATAGCAGTAATGCTATCATGTCTATATATATGATAAATGTATGACTATAACTCTTGCTGAGTAGTCTACAACCAGCTACCTATACTGTGTAGATGTAGCGTTTTGCGGTACCTGGGTGATGGTTACACTTTTGTGCCTGGAGGCAAACCTTACGCCTTAGCCTATGGCCTATGCCTAATGTAGACTGACAATATAAACGACTCTCTGCTGGTATATCTTGTGTTGCAAACCGAAGAGGACTTAACTTAGATCATTAAACACAAAGTACTTAATAATAATCACACAGTACATGACAGGTGACATACATTTGACACATACAACACATTGCCCCGAAAGGGTGTTTACTACACACAACAGCACTCAACATGAACGCAAGATTGGCATAGAAAACATGACAGCTAAAGGAACACGCAATTCGACACTAAATATGCTAGTTAATGTACAACCACTTCGTTACAAAGAATTAAAAGTATCGCTTTAAGGGTAGTCAGGAAAAGTCATGAAAAGTCAGGAAAGTTTGTTGAAACTTGAAAAAGTCAGGATAAGTCAGAATTTTTTATCATCTATGTAAATGATTGTTTTGGTGCCCAGTAGACAACTATACTCACTGGATACACATGCCAAAACCAAGAAGTCAGCTTTTATTTTCTGATAAGTTACAAAATAGGTTCAGCATTAACATTACTGGTATACCAAGAACTAAAAGATGAGTTGGTTAGTCAGTACAAATATAGTATTTCTGATATGTAGTAAAGAAAAACACCTTCATTTTCAAGAGAAAAGTCATGAAAAGTCAGGAAAAAATATCATGTGGAATGTGTATGAACCCAGATCTTTAGTTGTAAAAGGGCATAGTCCTCCAAAATTTCAAGCTTAAACTCGGTCACTTGATGCGCTAGATCCGCCCCTAAATGATTACTATCTAGTCCAGAATAGAAGAAGGGTAGAATATTTGGGAGGGGGTTTGGGAAAGGATTCGAGCTCAGTCATAGTAAACGGGGGGGGGACTGGTAAAATGCCCTAGAAACGCAACCCCTTACTTAATTACCAACATACTAGAAGCGATTTTATCACCCTCTCTCAATGGGACCATCATTGGTACTACTTTCAGCTACACTGTCAGTGCCTCTGAAAGCAATTTCTCTCTTTAGGCGCTCATCTAGCAGCGCAAATTCTAGCTCTAGGTTGGACGCTGCCATCTTGTATCAAAATTAAAAAGTGGGGGGGGGCTGCAACAAGAATGTCGTGGTAAGCATTTTGCAAAAGAATACCCGGGGGTGTCTATTTCGGGCTGGAGAGTAGAGGTCTGGCATAACAGTAGAGGAGCTTAGAGTAAGACAGAGGAGCATAGAGTAAGATATTTCCTCCTTGTATGTGTGACTCTAACATGACCTTTTTGCATTGATATATCTTATGTCAAAGAAATGCAATTTCAACATTAATCTGTTAATGCTAGAGATATCATTGATTATGACAATAGTTTTACTTATGAGTTTGGTGCTACCTTTTTCTTTCGTCTTGCTTTGTAGTGAAGATTTTGATGCTGATATTCTCGAAGTTCTGAAGAAAATGGAAATAAATGGCTCACAACGAAAGATTATAGAGGTCTTTAGCATTATGTTTAGAAATCCTGCATGCTTGTTTGAGTTTTTTGCAGTTTAATGTCACAGTAGTTTATTACATTATAGAAAATTGCCAATATTGTATGAGTGCTGTTGGAGGGTTTGATAATACTTTTTGAACACTAGGTAGAAGGTTTAGCATAAGATCAACTTCCCCCAGATTGCATAGAAAAAGAAAAGAATGAAATTATAGGTTTAGAGTAAAATTTTGTTTTAAAAATTGGTAAATAATGTAGTGAATGAGCACAAAGTAGCATAAATTGTCGTTAAAGCTTTGTGTCAAATAGAGAGGTTTGGGACCCAGTGACTTATATATTAATGTTATCCTTAGCTTTGAACACTCACTCACTCACTCACTTACTCGCTCGCTCGCTCACTCATTCACTCACTCACTCACCATCATCATCATTTTTATCAACGCAATCATTATCATCAATCATCACCACCATTATCATCGCCGTCATTATCATCGTCACCACCATCATCCTCAATCATAAATCTTCATCATCAATCACCATCATAATCATCATCATTATCATCATCATCAGCATCATTATTATCATCATCATCATCATTATTATCATCATCATCATTATCATCACCATCATCATTATTATCATCATCGTCGTCATCATCATCATCATGGTCATCATCATCATCATCATCATCATCATCATCATCATCATCATCTTCATCATCATCATCATCATCATCATCATCATCATCATCATCTTCATCATCATCATCATCATCTTCATCATCATCATCATCATCATCATCATCATCATCATCATCATCATCATCATCATCATCATCATCATCACTATCATCATCATTTATTAACTTATAGCGACAAATTTTTCAATACAAATGTCGTTTGAAGCATTTATGGTACTATCCAATTACTTTTGAGGACTGGCAGAATATATTAAATTTCTGTTTTCTTCCCCCCGGGGGGGGCGTATTTGTTGTCAAGCATGTATGAAAGGGGCATATTCTAATACGAGAGTCTCAAAGCTTTTCAGCTTAAGGGCCGCATCAACTATTAAACAGCAGCCGGGGGCCACGGTCACTTTCGAGGTTCACATAAAAAAGAAGCAAAATGGCATGTTGTTTTTAATTACCTAATTTTCCTTAAACATAAAGACCTCTGCGGGTCGGATGATAAGGCCTTGCAGGCCACATCTCGCCCGCGGGCCGTAGTTTGGAGACTTCTATTCTTATATATGCATCAAATGTGTTTGCGTGTTCAATTCTTTTACTTTGCCTGCTGTAAGATTTTTAATCAAGGTGCATTAAAATAGTAAATATATGCAGTATACTCAAGATTTCTGGATCGATTGGGAATAGAGAAAAGTTCAGAATAAACCGGAATCCGGATAAACAGGAGAGTCAGTTTTTGAAGCAAAAAATGAAGTACGGATTGAAGCAATGTAAGCTCAGCTTGAAACGAACCAAACTGAGACATTTCTTATGAGTTATATATTGGATTGGATATACATAATTGTTTATTGGAGCTCTTTAACAAACATCTCTCACAAAAGAAACTACCAGTTAGTTAATGTGAAATTTAAAGTGAAATAGAATCCTCTAGGATGGTGGTTTCTGTCTCCTTCCTCTCAGAAGAGGGTTTTTCGAGTTATTGATTTGATATTTTGACAATTTCAAGCATATTAGAAATCAATGTTTGACGGAGAATCCAGATGAAACGGAGTCACCTCTCAAAAAATCCGGAAGAAGAATAATAATTTGCTACGTAAAATGTTAGGGGTAGGGATAAAATCCGGATTACCCAATGCCGGATTATCTTTTACCAGATTATCTATTGCCAGATTATCCGGAGTATACACAGGCCTCTCTCTCTGTCATCAAATCGTAAAACGTCATGAAAATTTGCATTTTAGAAATTTTGTCATAAAAAGTGGCCAAATGTCAAAAATCTTTCTCATGAGTGGTTTGATTATATCATGAGCCACTTTATAAACAACTAATATCTGAACTGTAACTTTTTGAAAAGTAAAGATGAAGCATTTGAAATTAGTGCTAAAGTATTTGATTGTTTTATGAAGTTGTATTTACAATGAAATGTAGCACAGAAAGTTCAATTTTTTGTCCATTTATAAGAAACCAAGCAGTCTGGTTTACAAAATGAGTTTCTTAGTGGCGGAGTATGCTGTACTACATTTAAGTTAACAAAGCGGCTTTGCTTGTTTTGTATGTGCTTGCATATAGCATGTCGTTATAAAATGCTCGTTTATCTTTGAAATTGTATAGAATTGATATGTTAGGTTAGGGGCGTAGATGGTTGTCTGCTTTGAAGAAGGGAAGGCTATTAGAGAGGAGGGCTTGCAAGAGAATGGGACTTCGCACAGATACTTCGTTATTGTAAATTGAGATAACAGAATGCGATTCAGAAAATGCTAAGTGAGTTGTTTCTCGTATATACAACATCGATTATAAGTTGCCACCAGCATTTGATTACTTTTGTAGGTTTTCAGATATGAAAATTACCATGACAATGATGACTTCGTGGAAGCAAAAGCTGCAGACTTAATTGCATCTTGGAGGAATTTCGTTGTTGTTGGTTCAACATTTCATGTAAGATCTCATTTGACTTTCCATGTGTGTATAGTAAACTTTATTTATTGGGAAAAAATTATTGTCAATTGATTGTTATTTGTAGAAGCGAAGTAATACTAGACATATAAATACCATGCTCTAAATAATAATTGTAGTTTTATTAATATAAGTAAATCTTTTTCAGTGCCAAGGAGCACTGTTGTTAGGCTGTTCAGGCGACGTCATAAAACGTTCTGAATTCTACTAAGTTTCTACTCTTAGAAAATATGTAATCAGTAACAAATTACAAGCTTGTGCAAATAGAATTATTTTGTGATATTATGTTTCAGCATTAATTAAAGTTTCATTTCATGTGTCTTTTGCAATGTTTTAATGTAAGACTATGTGCATAATAGTGATTTTATCATATTTGGTCGAAGTTCCCTCTTTGCGGCTATGTCTTGATGTTTACCTGCAGTAGACGGAATGCGGTGGGCTTGTAAGTGTTTTGTACTGTCTCTTGGTAAGCTGTGGATTGTAATAAATGCATAATCTAGATCAGTGGTCTTCAACCTGGGCGATACCGCCCACTAGTGGGCGAATTTAGATTTCAGGTGGGCGGAAGAATAATTTCATTTTATATCAAAAACATCCAAAATATGTATCTTTAGCATAACGCACCGAATCCTTTACTGGAAACCGATGAAACGAAATGTCACTATCCGCAGTTTTTCTGTTCGTGCAGTTTAAAAAAAGGAATTTCAATCCATTACATTGTTTTGCCTGTCTTATGTAATGTATTTACTTTCGGGATCAAGGTGTATCAACGATGGGGGACTTTTTTGATCAAATGTTAGTGGACGGTGAGAACTTATACTTTTCCAGAACTTACAAAAATGGGCGGTACGTGGGAAAAGGTTGAAAACCACTGATCTAGATCAATAAAAGGTTGCTTAAGATAATTAGATCTCCTAGAAATCTGTTAAGTGTCGTGATAGTTACGAAATTTGCTGTTGAAAACTTTTGAACGTAAAATTTTGCTTTTATTTTAAAGATTCAAACTTCTAGGAGCCCTAATTGTCTTCAAAGAGCTTTGCCCTAACAAGATTCAATTAAAATATAATTTATTCAGTTCCAGCAAGCCCGTACGAAGCGAATATATAAAGCCGAGTTAGGCCGGTTCCTATACTGGAGAAGTTAATTTACGCAAGGCAATGACGCGGTGTCACTGTTTGAAATCCCTTTCGTTTGGTTTCTTAAAAGGCTATGCCTAGCAGTAGATGCTAATTCCAGATCAATTAAAGCTTGTTGAAGATGATGAGACCTCCCATAAATCAGCAAAGTGTTGTGATCAATAAGCAATTTGCTTTTGGAAGCTAAACATTGCAAAATTTTGTATTTGTTTCAAAAATTCCTATTTATTTATACTTCTCGAGATCTCAAGAATCTTCAAAGCTTGCCCCAATGAAATGTAATAAAAATATAATTAAATTGATTCCCAGCTGCTTGTAATAATCACGAATGTAAATCTAAGCTAGGTCGGCTCCATACTATACACATGGAGCAGTACAGTGCATAAGAATGGCATCACTGCCAAAACGTTGAGCATACAATGGAAATAGTAGCTCTGTCTTTTCCGAAACTTGGGTAAAAGTCGAAATTTCAGTTTTCTATAACTCTTGAATAGCAAGAGCCATAGCTGAGAGAAAAACATTTTATGATCCCAGAAGAATGCTCTATCCATTCAGCAGCAAATGATTGCATTAGGTTTTCAAATACAAATTAACCTAATCTCCCTACTGTTATCAGTATGGTTCCTGTTTGAAATTCAAACTTATAATACATCCCTAAAAATAAAATGATTACACCTGATACAAAATGATACAAAAATACAAATACAAACAAAATGATACAAACAAACAAAATAATAAAAATACAAACAAAATGATACAAAAATACAAAATGATTTAATAAATTGTGAACCTTTGAGTGACAAGCGAAATGGCTATAAATCATGAGAAATTGTCCAAATAGATATAAAATATAGCAGTTCAATAAATGCTCCTGTAATTGTTGTTTGAACATTCCATGAATCAAAAGTTTAAGGTTAGCGTTTGTAATTTCAGTCGACATTTGCTTTGAGCTATTTGTTCTGAGTTGAGATCATGGTCTAGCGTTGAATGCTCGATTCTCGTGCGCCGAACGGACTTCAGGTTGCGTGCACCAAGTGAGCGCCAATTTGTGCTCCACAATACTAGATCACTTTGTACAGGGTGGCAACTACTCCGGGAAATTCGTGGAAACTCCTGGAATGCAATTTACCTCCTGGAATATACTCCTGGAATATTGAAAGTCTCCTGAATAACTCCTGCAAGTCAATGTTTTTGAAATACAGTTGGCATTTGATAGCTCAACACTGCCAACCGATTGGAGCACAATTTTTGTCATCTTCTGCGAAGTGGTGTTTTCTGGCGTTTTAGAAATTTTGCTCCTAAAATTTGCCTGGGGGCAAGCCCCAAGACCACTGAATTCCTCCACTATTTCTGCTTATCCACCCAACTACTTGGCAGCTTCCACTTGTGCTCTGCTTTGTGTATTCAATTGACTTACAGTAGAAACCCATATAAAAGACTCTAGGTTTTTCTTGGGCAGCCTAGATAGATTCTTAAGTAATGGGTTGGTATATTCAAGTTCAATGTGTAAGGTTCTTAACAAGGTTCTTTATATCAGTCTTTCTTAAATAGTGGCCATTGCAAAAAGTAATTGAGTTCCACTGTTCTATACAGTACATGCCTTGCACACATTAGCACTGTTTCTAGCACAAGAATACTTGACAGTTCTTGAAAATGTCTTTTGGGCAAAATTCTTGTTTAATAAATTTGTAATCTGTTACGTGACTGAAAAATTCTTTAAACGTTTTAAGGATTCTTGTAGTATTTGAGTAGCAACTGCGTGTAGCTTTGTTTTTTGTAGAAAATTGATTAGCACGCAAACAGCCTATGAAAATTTCTACTTTTGCAATTTAAAATTGCACAATATGAAACCCATTACATAAAAACCAACCCCAGTCTCAGCC
>OLMO02000302.1:52967-63869 GCA_900291935.2 Cassiopea xamachana | reverse complement strand
GGAACAGGGAGAGCGTTTCCACCAAGATATTCGTGTCATGGAAGAACGCTACCAAGGCCGGTGGGAAGTAAACTTTCTTGCAGACTGCTGTTGGTGTTTGAAACGAGACATGGTGGCTACTCAGCACAGGAGAAAGTCACTAAAAAGGCCCTTCATCCATGATTAGCTACTGTGTAATGTGTAATCTTTATTTTCTAACTTTGTTGGATAAAATTTTTACTTTTTGCGAAGCATTTTATGAAGAATTAAGCATAGTAGATAGCACTAAAGGGGGCTGCAAATAATTCCATTACAACCCTGTATCTCAAAAACTTGACCTGATTAGAGAAAGTGAGTACAATTTTTGGATTTTGCGAAGTAAACTACCATAGAATCAGCTATTGCATGCTTGACCTTTAAAACTTCGCAGACCAGTGTAATAGATTCTTGACATGCAATGAAGAAATAATATTGACATTAAATTAATTTGCATCACTATAGTTCAAGGATAGGCAAACTACGGCCGTCCAAGTCATGAAATGACTAGTCATGACAAGTCATCACCTTGCAAATCTGTAACATGCAAGGAGTTCCCACTCTTAACTGGGGTTCTACATCTACATTGATCGTTCAGCTGTCCAAGGGCCTGCATGTACAAGGAAAATCAGGCCAAGATCAGCGAATGTTTTAGATATAGAAACCGGTGGTCACCCCTGCTTTAAACCTTTAGATCTGTTGTGAATGTGGCCATTGTACTGAAAAGTTTGCCCAACCCTGCTATAGTTAGAACAACTAGCATTTCACTTCAGTTGACTCAGAGCTTGAATCTGATGGGTGATTTGTTGTACTCCAGTAGGAAATTAACATTGTTAGCTGCACTCTTCTCTGCTAAACCTTCCTTTTTGGTCTCTGCTACATTCGCCATCTTTCCAATTCATTTTCTCCAAATTAATTTGCTTAATCTGACAACTGCGCTGTTGCTAGTAGCAACCGGAGACCATTTTTGTGCAATTCGCTGCTCAATGGTGCCTGACATGTTCAATTTTGTTCTTTACTTCTTTCCTTGTCACTCATCAAAGCATGGCGCCAATTCGTGAGAAAAAAACTGTTCAAGTTGAATACCCCTTTTTTTCTCGTTTTTCTTGTGTTCCTTAGCACATGTAATTTTACTTTGGCATGAGCAAATTTGCTGTTTAGCATGATAGCCCAATCTCACCTTTTCACCATTATAACTTTGAGGAGAACATCACCCTTGGCTGTAATAGATTTTCTTTCCAAGAATGCAGATCTTTCTTATGTCTTTTCAAAAAGGATACTTTGCCGCTCATGGCTTTATTTTCGTGCCTTTCTTAATAAGTTTGACTTTCAGTGCTGTAGCTTTTGCCTTGAATTTTTGTGAATACATCTTCAAGAAAATGAAGATAGTTTCAGCTGGCATCAGGTCTTTCGATCTTTTGTTTCTGAAAACTGAAATCTTATGACCGACAGGGATGTAGCGACCGGGATGTAGCGACAGGGATGTAGCGACCGGGATGTAGCGACCGGGATGTAGCGACCGGGATGCAGCGACAGGGATGTAGCGACCGGGATGCTAGGGGTGTAAGACCCCCCAACTTTCAAAACTTGAGAAAATTCAGATAAAATTGGGTCATTGCATCGTTCAATTCTGGTAACGTCTGACGAGTTGAGGTCTGCGTAATTCTTGTTCAACAGTTGAACGAACATTGATTTAAAGGAAGCTTTTATTGTATTTGCAAAAACCAATCTGAAAATAGTTTTGGAGCCTTCTGAGAAGCTCCATTTTGAAAATTTTTCTTCGAGCCCAACCATGGTGGGCCTATAGTAGAATCTGGTTACGAACGAATATATAATACATTTGTTGCATATTCTTTGTAAAAGATTAGTAGCACTTCTCTTTTTTGTGAAACACGGTACAGTTAAACCTCGATAAGTTGAACTGACAGGGGAAACAAGAATTTGTTCGACTCATCGAGGTTTCGACTTATGGAAGTTTGCATCTCTGGGGGTTGAATTTTGTTTCAAATGCCCCCGAAGTTCAATGGGCCCAGGTTTGGATATTCAGGTAGAATTTAGACCATTATAGTCTGTGGGCTGCAGTAGCACTTTTCCATCAGTTAAGGTAAAATTTTGGGGTTTCCCCGTGTCCATTCAATTCATTGGATCATTGGATTTTTCGTCAATTCATGTGGCAATGCAAAATTTTTCATGAAAATTCTAAATTACTTAATATTGAGGATTCATTTTTTGATTTAATCCAAAAAGACATTAAGGTGTGTTGTGTTGCGTGCCAGCCAGTTCATTGTATTTGATTGCATTAATCAATAAGCCACGCTCAGTTTTTGGACCATTCCAACCCAAAATATGCCTAAATGTCCTCCAAAGCACTGTTTTAGTCCACTGTACAGAGTTGCAAAATGCCCCTAAATGCCCTCAATGGCCATTTGAAGAAGGGCAGGAAAAGAAGACTTGCAAAATCTATATTTCATTTCCTGAATGCAGATGCATCAAGAAGCAGATGCTCATTTAAAAGTGAAAAAGCAAGAAGTAAATTTGAACGACGGAGATGCAATGCAAGTCCCGTGTCAATTACAAAGTTGTCACAAAATTTGTACGACCTTCAAAAGTTTGAAGGTTGTGCGAATTTTGTGACGATTTTAATAAAGCAACTGGATATTAAGTATGTACCTGTTAAGATAAATTGATGAAATGTTGGTTAAGATTGCTGAAACGACTCTTTTGATCACATTTTCTTTGAATTTACCTATTTTGTTCGACTTAAGCAGAGTTATTTGTTTAAAGGAACTAGCAAGTTAATCGACTTATCCGAAGTTCAACTTATCTGGGGTATTTTCTGTACATAAAACATACGAAAACCAAGGGAAATAAGAAAATATTCGAGATTGGTGGAATTCGACTTAACCGGTAGTCAACTTATCGAGGTTAAAATGTATTTGCAAAAATCAATCTCAAAATAGCGTTTTCCAGCCATATGAGAACCTTCATTTTGAAAATTTATCTCCGGGCCCAACTATGGTGGGCCCATAGTGGACTGAAAGTACGAAGGAATATCTAACGCATTTATCTGTAAATTCTGCTGAAAAGATTAGCAGAAATGGCTCTGTTATTCTCAAAAACCATATTTATAATAGCGTTACCAGCCGTCTGAGAACTTCTACTGAAAAGATAGAATTATTATTCTATTTTGAAAAATTTTACGGGCCCAACCATAGTGGGCTCTATAGTAGATACTGGATACTAGAGAATGTCTAGCATGTTGAAAGTTTTCGGTAGCCATGCTCAGCCTTCCTGCCCCTATCGCTTGTAAATAGCCAAAGAATATTGTTTTAAGACATTGGAAAATTTATTAACCACGTAAATTCAAGTAAATTCTGCCCTACACCCCCAAGTCAAAAGGCTCTCGTGACGTCCCTGATGACCGTGTATGGACATCTTTTTGTCTCAGTCCCCTACTTAGCTTTTTCTGCACTATAACCTATTTGATGAAGTTTGCTACCTTCAACGAATGGTGTTTCATTTCAATTTGCTTCCCAGGTTATTCCGTAATTTTTTTGTCATCTGCGCAGGAAATTAGAAAATGTGTATTCCATGCAATGTAGGGGGAGTATAAAAATTTACGTTTTTGATTTAGGATGGCTTTGGGATGGTTGCATCTTAGTTGTGTGAAATTTGGAGTGGATCAGCCAACTCCCCCCCCCACCATCGATAATGACTGGTCCTTTGTGTAGAGTGTTTCTTTGCAAAATCAAAACTGTAATGAGGTTTTGTTTGCTTTATCTTTGTCTTGAAGATAGTTATTCTGGGAGACCCTTTCATTTCACCAAGAAGCTTCTGCCATACCCTTTGGCCTATGAATATTATATTTTCTGTACCAAATTTTAACTTTCTAACTTGCAGGAGAATAGCGCTGTTGCTATAATAGAGAATGTATAGAAGTGTCTTATAGGTGAAAACTTCCCTATTGAAAATAGGATTTAAATCATGAATATTTATTTAAATCCCAATCATGAGCAATTGCAGGTTTTTCTGAAGAACAGACACTGAGTTGCTCTTATTGATTAGTTCCTCAAAATCAGGTTTAGTGTCCTTGAACAGCAACGTAAAACCCCTTTCGTGTTGTCATGGGGCATCCATATTAATGAAAAGTAGCTGAATAAAGAAGTATTTAAGAAGATTGCATTCTAAGTTTACATAAATCTTAGGCCATTTAGGTAGTTACTATACAGAAAGAAATGCACTTTTTTCTTGCATTTTTGCAAATGGTACTGATTCATAAGTTTTGTGATCCTTTTTTCAGCTCTTTTTCCGATGCTGGAGAATTACTTGAGGAAATAGTGAAAGTCAACGATTTGTATCTTAAATGTGGCGAATGCTTTCATCATGAAATTTGCATTAATTTGTTGTCAGCATTTCTTGCAATTGGTCTTCAGCATAAGGAGTGTGGTAAGCTGAAGTTGATCCAGTTATATTATTTTGTAGTGAAAAGTTTCATAGGTGGGTGTTGGTGCAACTTTTTTGCATCCAACTTTTTTTGCATGCAACTTGTTAGGAAAATGGGCCTCATCAATAAAATCTTTTCTTGGGGAAGACCAAAGTTAGAAGTAATGCATCGACGACAGTTGCCAATGACAATTGCAATCTTCGCTAATTTAGCTCATTTCAATTATTGAAACCCCAGATTTTCGAGAAAAACTTTCATTTAACTGTCTTCTTTTTGATATTCTAGGTTACAAAATTGTCAACGAGAATATTCTGCTTGGATTAGCGAGCTCAATCTGTCTATATATGCAAGAATTAGACATACCTAATGTTCAAGATAGAAGCTCCTCCGCTGTTCGTTAATTTCATTGTTCTATATTTTATAGACTCCAGTAGGAGAGCTGTGGCGAAAATTTTGGCAGGATAATTCGTTGGTTTTTCATTATTGTATCGACAACGTCATGCCGGAAGCTATAATTACCACGTGACCGTAGCTGATACACCACCCGAATTAGACGTAGTAAAATTAATTGAGAATGGAATATTTAATTTCGCTACATTTAATTCTGGTAATATCTTAATTCTGGCTTTCAACGAACTGTCATGGCAATGCCTCGTCGTGGTTTCCTACTTTATTTTGTTTACTTTGTTGATCTTCCTTTCCCATTTGATTTTCACGTAAAATTGAGCTTTGTTCATCATCTATATTAGGTGCTAGACATGTAGTCCAGGGTAACATTTTGAGAGAGCTATTTTTTACTGTTTTCTTCCAAATTCTCACAAGGAAGCTTGTCCATATAAAATTATTTATTTGTCAATGAATCATTAATTTTACCTTTTCAGATGTTGATTTTGATGTTTAATTGTTTGTCACTGATTGCAAGATGCCTTATCAACAAGTCTTCTCTCTACAATATCCTCAAGCTTCATACTACAATGCCCTTTGCGATTTCTACTTTGAAGTACTCTTTCAAGGTAAGTTCTATGAGTAACAGTGTAATTCTTCAATTGTAAAATTATTGAGGAACACAAGCATTTTGGTATTTTTTGGGGGTACAAAAAGCCCCTTAAATGTTATTGAATATTGCCACCTGGGAACCTTTATTTATGAAACTTTGTCACGACTCTTCAGTTGTAAACTTATTGAGGAGGACAAACATCCCCTGCCTTTTGAACAAGTGTTTCCGTTACTGTATATGAAGTATCTTCTTTTTAAAGGCAAGCAACTCTACTGCTTTGGTTATCCTTTCCAGACACTATTTCCTTACTTTTGTCTTAATTTTCATGATATGATTCTTTTTTACGGGTGTGCACTACTGATGAGTACTGATGTTGTTTTGATGTTAATGCTCATGGATGTGCCTCTTTCTTCTTCCAGTGTCATGGTATTAAATGCCGTAGACTGATTATGGCGGTTCTCTCTCTCTCTCTCTTGTCTGTCCATTTTTTCCATAAACGCTTGCTTTACCTGATCATTTCTAGATTTAATATCTATATCAGACTCCTATCCGATGTAATCCAACTTCCCTTATATTAGAAATAGTCCATTTGCTCTATCTGTTCATTATTTAGTCATACTACATTCCGGGGCCTGTGCCTTTTTTGTTGCCAACCATTAATAATATTTATTTAAAGTTGGCGACTATTATAGCGAATGAAGCTAATTAAACACAAAACCATGCAACACAAAAAATAGACATACAGTAAATTACATGCTTGTTTTCACAATTTGTCTTTAAACCAAGTCTTTAGCTGTCCTCTGTAGCTTTTCCTCACCATCTATGATCAATGCCGTATCATGCGCGTATCGAAGATTGTTGTAGTTCATTCCTAACAGATCGATTCTATCACACATTCTTAGTGTTCTTATGGCTTCTTCAAAATACAGATTAAACAATTCTGGTGATAGGATACAACTCTGTCGAATTCCCTTATGTATGTCTACCATTCCTGATTGCACCTTTCTGCCCTTAGTACAGCTTTATTATCAGTAAAAGATCCTTCCCATTTATACCCAACCTTTCTATCAGTTGCAACAGGGGGACACTGAAAAAGTACGTACTCTCAAATTCAAGGATTTTAGACCCCTCCCCCTTGTACGCTTTTGTACGTTGTCAAAGTACCCCCTCGCCCTGAGCGTACATGCTATCCAGTCATCACTTTCCCCCTCCACCTAAACATTTGCTACTATTATCTATCTTAGTAATCTCAAAGTTTGCAGACCAAGAGCTCTAAAGATTATCAAACGTTTGTATAAACATTAATGACAATGCTATCTTGTGTGACATCTTTCTTTCTTTACACTACGTCGCACTTCCATCTGATCCAAAATCTCTGATGTCTTCCGCTTCTTTAGTTGTGATTCCACAATTAGGGATACACTCTTGGGCACTATTTATCAACACATTTTGTAAAGTTTTATACTTGTCTACTTCATCTTTCAGTGTCACTAGCATAGTTTTTTCTGAAGTACACCAGGATAAGCAGCGATAAAGAGGCCTTGCAAAGTTTCGAAAATGTTGGTAAAGATTGGTATTTTGATTGTCTCCTAATGAAGTTGTTTGGTCATGGTCCTCGTTTTCATTGTTGTTCTCTATTCCCTTATCGTTTACGCAAAGTATGCTCTTCATTCACTAATGCCGAACCCACCATCCCAATCAACTTGTAGACAAGTAAAATTAAAGAGAACCATTTAAAACCTTCCATATGATCGTTTAAAACATCACATGAAAACTTTGCGGAATAGAAGGGAAAAGGTGACTTTTTTATTTTGCTTATGTACTTGGTTATGCCAACGCCTTTCCCCCTTGTGCGCATGCATAAACTTTTGCTTGACCTCCTCACCCTTTACACGTATGTACTAAATGAATAGCCCCCAGAATCCACATAAACATGTTGCAGTTTCCTCATCTAAAATATTCCAACGCTGTTCTTGTTCTCCGTTCCTTCTGAATATATAAATGTACTTCCGTCAGTTACAATTTTCCCAGATTGTGTCCATCTTTCTTCACAAACACCAACTACACTTATCTTCATTGCTGTCCTTTCCCTCGTTATGTTACCCATCTTTCCACTTTGATACATAGTTCTAACATGCCATGTTGCAATCTTTCTATAAATTCGACTACAATTTCTACATATAGTCGTAGGATAGCTGTCGGTTATCACCTTGCCGAACGAGACCCAACTTTTAGGATTCTTCACGTTTTCCTACTGCTCACAAACGTTACCATGACTATAGGATAAATGCTGCTCTTTTCAAACTGGGGCGAAGATGATTGAAAATTGCCGAAAAACTACTCTTTGGTTGTTGGGCAATATCTTGGCTTCCGGTCATTCAAGAAGCAAAAAGGTTTACGTGCAAAATTTCCAATAATTGCCTCAGTAGCAGTAAGGGAGGTAAAATCATTGGCATAAGGTATAACAGAAATATAGTTCGAAAAAACGCAACTTGGGTCAATATGGCGACAAGACCCTACAAAGCAGAGTACTACTGTGGTTGCCATTTCCCATTGTTTAGTGAGTTTACAGAAATCACTTCCTCTCTTCCCAGAGAGTCTTCTGCCTTTAGACAGACCTCTGAAGTCATAGCTCACGTACCTTCATCACCATTCTCCTGCTGGATCCACAAATTACCATTGCTCATAACCCTGTTCAAGGGACCCTTCCAGGTACTACCAGTCGAGTCTGCTAGGCCTGAGGCGCGCATAAGGAAAGAGTCTACCACATTCTTAAACCAATATCGAAGGTCCTGCTACCTTACATGGGAGTATCATAGCGTGCTATTAGAAAGCATTTCATATAAAATGATTATTTAATATCATACTTTTGAAATTTTGCTGCTTAATACATTAGCTGAGGTTAATTAATCAAAGATGCCTCTTAATTACCACTATTTCCCATGAAATCCAGGTTTCAGGACAGATGGAGTTAGTGGTTGGAATTATCGCATTTTATTTATCTCTTACAGATGATGCAAAGGTTTGTAGGTTTTCTGCTCATCAATATGATGGTGTGTCTAGACTTATTTTTGAAGTTGTTGCGGAATGAAACTATTGAGATCTACTTTATGAGTTCCTTTTCCATATGACAACTGTCAAATTCCTTGAAAACGTTTTGAGCTAACATGAATGTTACTAGAAAACTAGGCTAAATCATCACAAGAAAATTAATATGTATTAACGAATATAGTAACCAACAGATAAATTGAAAATTCTTGCTACATTGATTTACGAGATGATTTTTTATAATTTGAAATATCTGGAATATTTTGCATAATAGTTGGCTGAATTGTTGCATTGCAAACAAATTTTGGAAGCATTTATTGCAAGTTTGAATTACCATCCCGAGAGTTTTTTGAATGATGAGGTAAAGTAACCTGATTCATTTTACACTTGCACTATTCTGTTGAGTTCTAGCACTTTGTGTTGATTATTCTTTTGTTTCATGTCATCCAACTAATTTTGCTATAATATTTGTTGTTGCATTTTGAATTTATTCTTTAAATGTCTCAGTTCAATAATCTTTTTATGAAGAATTCACCTTTGCCAGGCAATCGCTTGTGGCTGTTTTTCAAGTTCTAATTCGTAGGATCGAAACAGGCTATTTCACTTTATACTTCTGCGATATTTACTTCCATAATGGATGTGGCTTTTTAGCACAAATTATATTTTTGATTCCATGTTTTTTAGATTTGGGCAGTGTTGTTGGCCTTTGTTACAGGAATTTTGAAAGCTTTGAAATATGCCGTTGTTGATGACGTTATCAATTTTGTTTGTGCTTACAAGGAGAGGATTCTAATGGTACTTGTTCTACAATGCTAGTCTTACTTTTCGATATGCCTTGCTTGTATGTCATCAATGATATTGAACTTCTAAGCTGCACTTTTATCATTACTTGATTTTGTTTGCTGCTAACATTAAATCTATCCATCCATCCCATCCATCCATCCATCCATCCCATCCATCCATCTATTCATCTAACTATCTATCTATCTATCTATCTATCTATCTATCTATCTATCTATCTATCTATCTATCTATCTATCTATCCATCCATCTATCTATCCATCCATCTATCTATCCACCCATCCATCTATTCATCTAACTATCTATCTATCTATCTATCTATCTATCTATCCATCCATCTATCTATCCATCCATCTATCTATCTATCTATCTATCTATCTATCTATCTATCTATCTATCTATCTATCTATCTATCTATCTATATATCTATCTATCAATCTATCTATCTATCGATCTATCTACCTATCTATCTATCTATCTATCTATCTATCTATCTATCTATCTATCTATCTATCTATCTATCTATCTATCTATCTATCTATCTATCTATCTATCTATCTATCACCTATCTATTTAAATGTATAATATCTATGTTTTCTGGTACTATGTTATATCTATATATAGGCAACCGATTTGGGAGGAAGGATTTCATCGTTGCATTTATTGGAGGAGTCGAATGCAGTAGCCAAGTTGTTCATGCAGTTATCTTTGTACTGGAGCAGATGCTTGTTTTTACAACCAGATCTAATGTCTCAATTAAAGGTACTTATAAAGGTTGCTATTTGAGCTTTGTATTTTTACTGTGATTAAATGGCATTTTGAGTAGGTAAATAATTTGGTGTTTATTTTTCGCAGGACGCAGTTACGTGCATGTTGCCGGCTAGTGTTGTTTTGCTTTCAAAGCCAATGCTATTAAACCATATCGTCGGGGTATTTCACAGCATTCTAATTTTTCTCCTTATTATGACATTTAAAGTAGTGTTTTAGAGAGATTTCAATATAAAATGATTTGTGGTAAAATTTGCTGCAAAGTGTTATGCTAGGTGTTCACGGGAGAATTTTGCTTGAGGAAAATGCCATTCGTGGCAGTTTGCTCTAGCAAAAGTCTCAAGTGTGCTTGCATCATCCTGTAAGGAATTCTCCTTTTCACATATATCAAGCATGTTTAATATTTTCTACCGAAAATGAAAATTTGCTTGCCGTGTGTGTACTAAGGCAAATTGATTACGATTCACAAAGTAAAACGCATGCGCTCATCCGTTATTTACAATCGAATTTCAAGAAATTGTGGGGATTGCCAATGCTAATTGTTGGGATTGTCAATGCTAATTGTGGGATTATCAATGCTAATTTTGGGGATTGTCAATGCTAATTGTTGGGATTGTCAATGCAAATTGTGGGATTGTCAATGCAAATTGTGGTATTGTCAATGCTAATTGTTGGGATTGTCAATGCTAATTGTTGGGATTGTCAATGCTAATTGTTGGGATTGTCAATGCTAATTGTGGGATTGTCAATGCTAATTGTGGGATTGTCAATGCTAATTGTTGGGATTGTCAATGCTAATTGTTGGGATTGTCATTGCTAATTGTGGGAT
>OLMO02000302.1:14328-48678 GCA_900291935.2 Cassiopea xamachana | reverse complement strand
TGCGGTGTCCTCTGCATTCTCCAGTGCGTTTCCAGTTTTTACACATTCTATGAATTCCTTGGATCCTTCAACGTTCTCCCTAATCCCTTTATTTATGCCATCCAGCCTCTGTTTTGTTATTCGAACCATCGTAGTTTGCACCAATTTGAATTCCTTCTTTTCTCTCTTGAAATAACTTACACAACTACCCTCTGCTACCAAATGTTGTGGCAGATAGTTAGATCAAGAAAGGTCGTTATATTCATGAATTAAAACATATCTTGCTCAATCTGATTCTTCAAAATTCTGCTTTGCTATTGATCAAGGTCTCTATTTATAATGTTACAAAAGGATGACGCAGCTAAACAATAATTGGTTAAGCTCTAACAAAACTACTTACGCAGCGAAAATGATCCTAAAAATAAAGTAAAAGTGATGTAATTCCTAGCATAAACCATTACACAGCAAATAAATAATCACTCAGCGAAAGGATATACGCAATCAAAAGCGGAAGTCCCGTGTTTACTCTATACCTGTTCATTACGTAATCAGTTCTCGTGAAATCTAGAAGGTTCACGACAACCCTTGTTTTGTCGAGATCAAAATATGGTTTTAGCCTTGTTCTTCCTTCAACAAAATTTGCTCAATGCCAAGTAGTTTTTAGAAATGCCCTGAAGTCATCTCCTAATAATGACATAAATGCTCTTTGGTCTCGTACTAGCTCTGGTTGTAATATACAATATGATCAATATCGAAATACAAAACAAGTTCTCTCCGCTATTCAAAATGACAATGAAGACCGTATTCATCACGAACTGAAGTCACAAGGCTTTGTTATCTCATCAATACTTCTTCAAGGCAGTAAGCATACTCGCAAATTTTGGACTAAAGTTCATCATAATATGCCAAAAACATCTTTAATTTTATCGTCAAGTATATCAACAATACTCTTGCTACTAAGAAAAATCTCTGCAAATGGTCTCTCTCCACTATATCTGCATGCTCTTTCTGCTTCCAGTCTGAGACGCTCTAGCACATAGTTTCTAGTTGCAAATCCTATCTTCAAGATGGTAGATATACCTGGCATCATAATTCCGTTTTACTACATATTGCCAAAACCCTCTTATCTATAGCGAATAGCTCATTATACGCAGACCTTCCTATCTTTCCATCTCCATCTTTAATAACCGGTGATTCTCTTCGACCAGATCTGGTACTAGTGCTCAACAATGCTACTGTCTACGTACTGGAACTCACTGTTGGCTTTGAATCCAATATAAAACTAAGTAGCGATCGCAAGGCTAATAAGTACCACCCTCTTATTGGTAGCCTCCAGAAATCATACTCGACGGTAAAATTTGTCAACCTTTCTATGAGTACCCTCGGAATATTTGGAACTTCTTCTGAATCTCTCTTGTCAATGCTCACAGACTTGCATTTTAACGAAAAGACTAAGCAAAATGTGATGCTGAAAACAATGAACATAGCAGTTAGATGCAGCTACAACATCTTTTGTAGAAGAAATAAAAGTTGGACCAACCCTGATTTGCTTGACTTTTAAAGACATGGTTATATTAACTCAAATACATTTTCGTAATTGCTTTTCTTTATGTGCGTGCGTGTTGTCTTTTTTTCTTTTATATATATATTATATATATATATATTTATATATATATATATATATATATATATATATAAATATATATATATATAGCAGACTTGTCAATTATACACTGCCTTAATGTAGTGAGGTGTATCATTGTATACTTAAAAGATATTATTATAATCATGAAGTTTCAAAGAAAAATACAAATTGCACACAGTTAAGGATCTTAAAAGAGAATTGAAACTGTTAAAGCAACGCAATGGCAACATTAATGAGATTAAATTTGTATCCCGAAGATTACGTAACCTTCTTTCAATTAACTCTAGGAGTGAACACACGGTAAATACAAACATTGATCATGACAAATACATTAGGAATAACTTCTGGGGATACGTTAAAAACTTCCTGACTCGTAAGTCTGCTGTTCTTCCAGCTTTCAACAAAGATGATTGTTTCTCCTTCTTTACGAAGAGTTTCTCAACAACCTCTCCTAGACAGCGTTTTGCCATTCCTTCTTGGATTCTTTCATTATCTTCCCCTCATGTACCATTCAATATTGATCCACCCTCATATCAGCAAATCACAAATATTATTCGCAATATGAAGGCTTCTGCGTCTCCATGTCCTCTTGACCAGGTTTCAATAATCTCTTTCAAACGGTGTCCTTATTTACGTTCTTACCTAACTGACCTGATAAGATGTGCGTGGTTCTTCGGAGTTGTTCCCTCTGCATGGAAAAGAGAATGCACTGTCCTTGTTCACAAGAAGGGAGCCACTGATGACCCATCAAACTTTCGTCCGATCAGTCTCGAATCAGTACCATTGAAAATTTTCACATCTTGCCTGCAAAATTCTATCTTCAAATTTCTTACAGAGAACAACTTTATAGAAACTACCATTCAAAAAGGATTCTATCCTAAGATTTCAGGCACGTTAGAGCATACAGCACAGATGGGCCATGTCATCAATCAAGCAAGAGTAAAGCAGCGATCTCAAGTGGTAACGCTTCTTGATCTTAAGAATGCGTTCGGCGAGGTTCATCATAATTTAATTCAAGAAGTCCTCAGTTATCATCATATTCCGGAACACATTAAATGTTTAATTCGTAATCTTTATAGTGATTTCAAAACATCAATCATCACACAAGATTTTAATACCCCATTCATTACTGTAGGTCGTGGAGTCCTTCAAGGCGATTGCTGAAGTCCTCTTCTCTTTAACCTTTGTTTCAATACATTTATTCAACACATTAAATCAGATGAATACCGTCAGTTTGGCTCTTCAACAAAAGTGTCGTCTATGGTACCCTCCTCTCTCTTCGGCCAATGCACTGGTTCCAGTTTGCCGGTGATGCGGCAGTAGTTAGTGGTCGGGAAAACGAAAATCAACTTCTTTTAAATCGCTTTACTCTTTGGTGCCAATGGGCCGATATGATTATTAGGGTTGACAAATGTGTCATATTTGGTATGAAAAAAGTACGAACGAAATCAGTTCAGTATCAACCAAAGCTCCTCATCAACAGTCAGCTAGTACCTTGTGTTAGCACTGGTAGTTCCTTCAAATATCTTGGGAGATACTTCGATTTTCAAATGAGGTATTACATGCACAAGTCTGAACTGATTGATATGAAAAATACTATTCTAGCTCAAATTGACCAGTTGCCTTTGCATCCCAAATACAAAATTTTACTATATAGCAGGCACCTCCTTTCTAAAATTTCTTGGCACTTCACTGTAGCTGATCTGTCGAAAACATGAGTGTCTGGAAATCTTGATAATATTGTTGCATCGTATGTTGGAAAATGGCTGGAAATTCCAGTGTGTGGAACACTGAGCAATGTCTTTCTTACTAAAGCAAAGTTTGGTTGAAGCCTTTATCCTCCATCTATTAAATTTAGCCAATGTCAGACTGTCGCTCGTAATGCTCTAAAATGCTCCCCAAATGAGGATATTAAGCATCTTTGGAAGTCAACAAGTACTCACACAAACCTGCAATATGACCGATACACAGATACAAAAGAGGTGCTTAAAGCTTTTAGATCATCTCAGGAAGAGAGACTACAGTCTCATTTGGTCTCGCAAGGGTCTTTCTTTTCTGCTGTTATTTCAAAGTCCTTACCAAAACTAAACTCTATCTGGTCTTCTGTTCAGTCTAATTTACCAAAAAATATTTTCAACTTTACAGTTCGATACATCAATAACACTTTCCCAACTAGAAAGAATCTTTCCAAATGGGGACTTGCTACCTCATCTGATTGTCATTTTTGCCAGAAACCGGAATCTCTTCTCCACGTTGTAGCTGGTTGCAACAACTATCTTAACGAAGGTCGATACACATGGCGGCATGACTCTGTCCTTCACTTAATTGCATCATCATTACATGGAGTTACAGGTACAACATTGCACGCCGATCTTCCAGGCTTTATAAATCCATCAGTTATTACTGGGGATTACTTACGACCAGATCTTCTCTTAACCTTTAAAAATACTTGCTTTTCTATTCTTGAACTCACCGTTGGTTTCGAGACAAATCTATCTATTAATGCAGCTCGAAAAACTAACAAATACCAGGACTTGACTGCAAATCTAAGACAACAGTACCATGACGTTAAACTAATAAGCCTCTTCATCAGCACGTTAGGTACTATTTCATCTCTCTCAACTGCTTTTATCGAAATGCTCAAAGAGATCAAGGTTGAAAATATTCATCAAGAATACACATTGAAAAAGATATCTGCCATTACAATCAGATCTACTTCTTTCATCTTCTGCAGACGAGGAAAGGATTGGAATGCTCCGGAACTATTGACTTGTTGATACATTTTTTATCTTATTTAATTTTTCATTTGCAACACGAGTAGCCAATTATAAACTACCTATGTTTAGCAAAGTTTATGATTGTATTGTAGAATTTCAATATACTTAAATGAAGTTTGAAAAAAAATTATTATATTACAGGACATTTGACATTCTCATATTCACATTCGGATCTTTTTCAACTAAGATAATGTTTGTAATGGACCAATCAGCAGATTTGTGTACAAAAAATAAGTAGCCAATCATATGCCTCTATTTTGACCCAATTACTTCATTCCGCCATTTTGATATGGAGTTTTAATAGGGAATACCACTGCTTACAACTTCTAACCCTCCCCCTCAAAAATTGCATTATGTACAAAGACGAAATTTTGGTCTCACCTTTCGTGGCTGCATTTCTGTCGAATCATCGACTTCCTAAGCTGTAGCACGAACTTTTTCAGTTATTCGTCATGGAGTTTAACCTAAGCATAATCTATTATCCTGCAAGTCTTTCACTGAGTTTTCCTTCAATATCCATATCAAAACGAAGTCTTTTTTATGCAACGTAGTGTTGAAAATGCCTAAAGGCTACTGAAATATAACACGGTATCTCAGTGCTCACAGCTAGCCCAGCTGTCACTGCGAAAATGTTAGAAGTTTGGACTTCACATCACTCGGCATAAGTAGCCTCTATTTTTGTAAATTATCTTATGATGTGCATTTGAATAGAGCAAGCACTATGCTATATTTGCAGAAAGTTGCACATAAAGCCTCAAATTTTGTAAACTTGGGGCCTGATTAGATGGGAGCGGGCTGGCTTGGAAAATGGGCTGGCTCACTTGCTGAGATAGGAATTAGGTTGATATTATATGCTAAGAACTGTCTTGGTAAACGGGCCCACAAAGCTGGATGCACTTACGTAATTCCCGCATGACATGTGACTCAGTAGGAATTTTGGAAAGAATTCCTTTGTGTACTGACACTGACTTTGCTTCAGACTCGTGCCGCTTACCGGGTTGCCTTGGTTTGATGAAATTACCGGGTTACCTTGGTTTGATGAAATTATATGGATGATGCAGCCCGTTTAATGAGCTCGCCCGCTTCATTAAGTCGAGCCAGCCTGTCTACTGGGCTAGCTCACTTCAATGTAATATCAACTTCCACTTAACATGCAACAGAATATGGAAGTAGACTGGCCCGTTTCCCGAGCCAGCATGTTTACCGGGCCACCTCACCTCATATAATCCGGCCCTTAGAACCAATAGAATTTCCGAGAACTATATTCCTAGATCCCCAGGCCTTTTTCTGTTCAGCTTTTGATTGAAAATGTCATAAATGAAGACCCCCAAATAGGGAAAAGCTAGCGATTAACATCACTCTCAGCCATCTACATTTATTCCTCGTTGGCTCAATGCTACAGTTAATCGCTGATGTTATCGAAGAAGGTGTTTACAATTTATGAACAACCAATGCCCACGACAGGCTTCATTGGTCCAAATATTGTAAATTGTGTTCTAGGCTATAGATATTTCAAAATAAACTTTGCTACGCTATTTATGCCCCGTTCACACTGCTGCGCCTAAGGCTGGGTTCACACTGCTCCGCATACGAACTTGTCTGTTTTTGTAGATATCTGTCAACTGTTCACACTCCGTTTCTGTGCAAAAGTCCAAATAAAATGTCCGTTTGTGGCTTCACACTGCTCACAGAAACTGAGGAATAAATATCCGTCTCTGTGGTTTTAATCCTTTAACAATGCTATGGTCGAGACAAATATCCGTTTTTGTGCATTCACACTGTCTACTTCGTTCGAAGAAAGCCTACTTCGTTCGAAGAAAGCCTACTTCGTTCGAAGAAAGCCTACTTCGTTCGAAGAAAGCCTACTTCGTTCGAAGAAAGCCTACTTCGTTCGAAGAAAGCCTACTTCGTTCGAAGAAAGCCTACTTCGTTCGAAGAAAGCCTACTTCGTTCGAAAAATCCTCCGTTTATGTAGGTATGTACTTTGAAGGGCGTATTTGTAAACCTCCGTTTTTTGCGTTTTTGTGCGAAGTAGTGTGAACGGTTTCACAAACACGGAGGTTTAGACCTGCGTTTTTGTACAAAAAGTTAGCAGCGTGAATGGGGCATGAGACTGTAGCGTATGAGAAAAAGTTCATTTTGGAAGTGTTTACCCTATTCAAATGCATTCTATATAGCCCTGTTTACACTACAGCTTTCAACCCAGGTTCAACCAACTTTAGTTTACCCTGCATTGACAGCAAAGTATAGTGTAAACGCAAGTTGGGTTGAACCCAGGTTAGTGACGTCAAGCATGCAGCTCGTATTCAATGATGCAATTGAGCTTGAGTATTTTGGTGCATGCTTTGAATTTTCTCCCTCTTTTGTGCAAAAGTACGAATCTATTCAACTTCCTCTTGCAGCCTTTGCGCAATTTTCTGAATTACAGGCCGTTTTTATGCACGAATCCATAAAAACCTCTCATCCGCCTATGCTTCAATCAATTTCACTACTATATCGTTTTCCAATATTGTCTTGCTATCTTTCTTTCACTTATTATCTTTGCTTTGCAACATAAGTGCGCATGTCTTAGAGGAGCAGCCCACAACAATGATTGATGTGACTTCCTGTTTTTGGTATCTTTATCTAAGGCCCTAAGAGCGCATGCACGCTGCTAACATTAACCTGGGTTCACCCCAAGTTTGTGTTTACACTTCATTTTGTAAAGTCTAACCTGGGTTGAATCCAGGTTGGCAGCGTTTACACTACAAATTTCTAACCCAGGTTAACGTCAGCCCAGGTTCAACCTAGGTTATAAGTTGTAGTGTAAACAGGGCTTAAGATATTTACAAAGATAGAGGCTACTTATACCGAGTGATGTGAAGTCCAAACTTCTAGCATTTTCGCAGTGACAGCTGGCCTAGCTGTGAGCACTGAGATACCGTGCTATATTTCAGTAGCCTTTAGGCATTTCCAACTCTACGTTGCACAAAAAAGACTTGGTTTTGATTTGGATATTTGGAGTAGAGCTCAGTGAAAGACTTGCAGGATAATAGATTATGCTTAGGTGAAACTCCATGACGAATATCTTTGAAAAAGTTTGTGCTGCAGCTTAGGAAGCCGATGAATTCGACAGAAATGCAGCCACGAAGGTGAGGCAGTGTGTCTGCAAAATCAGGCAAATCAGGGAAGGATCAGGGAAATGTATGTAGGCTTTAAAATATCAGGGAAAGATCAGGGAATTCCGTTGAATCTGGAGAGAATCAGGGCACGATCAGGGAAATTGTGTATCTCCAAGAATGAATTCTAGTTGCCGCATTCTGAAAGAGGGAGTTTTAGACATCACATCTTTTAATTTGTATCGAAGCATTTATTCAAAGCATTGAAGCACAATTGCATAGGAATTGTCATATTATTGAAACAATGTCAATGAGGCCCAATTTTGGTAATTTCAATTTGAATTAAAAATAGTTGTCAAAAGAATTTACAATAGCAATGTACTGAAACTAAATTCAGGCATGCTTTCAAACTGCTTTGTAAAAGCTGTTGGACAACTCGCCAGCTAGACGAAACGACTAGGTTTATGTGACCGGAAGTGATTGATTTCCTCTTGCATTCTGTGTGACACGATGGATCAAATATGAACGAATAGCAGTTCGAGCTATTGGAATTTGAGATGGCATATGTCAGCTGTGCACATTCTGACAGTCACTGCCTAAAACGAATGCCCACCCAGTCAAAGTTATTTTACAATGCTATCTGCAACTAAAGACCCTCTCATCTTGGCGAAACTGGATTTCTTTTCTTATATAGCTGGTGTCTTGGCCACTTAATGTCAAATGATTTATCCCCTCAGTCAATTAAAGTAGCCAAGCAGTTGAGACATTCAGATGGCAAAGCTCGCAGTAGACAAGAAATTGACCTTGCAGAAAGAAAAGAAAAAGAAGCCTCTGATTCATGAACGAGAAAAGTTGAGGCTTTAAGGAGAAATATCAATGAATTAAAATCGAAGAAGGTCATGCTAAAAAAGCTGCAATAAACATTAAAAAGTGATTCAAAGAGTCTCATGCTGAAAGCTACATAAGATGCAACAAAAGCTCATGCATATGCATTGAAGCCAAAGGCATATTGCATGGGTGCAAACATAAAATTGAAGAAGTAGAGAAACTGATAGAAGCCATAATATCTGTTGAAAAGAAACGCAAAGAATTTTGATTTTTAATGTTTAGGTTGTAAACACCTTTCTTTTTAATGTTCTAATCATATAGTATTTTGTTATGTTTTGTTTCTTTTTGCGTCTTTTTGGTTTTAATGCATAAATTGGCATTGTGACAAGGTGCTGTATATTCTGGAAAACAATGTTGAGGATGGAGCTTTTTGTTGAAAAGCACATTCTCATGAATTTTTCTTCAGCTTGAAGCTATCATTACACTTACAGTATGACGTACTTTTCTGGAAGCATTTGCACAGTAAACTAGCTAACATCAAGACATGTTTAAGACCACCAGCAAGGAGATTAACAGAATCCATAAGCTTACTCTACGAATACTTTTCAATGATTTGAAGCCCCGTTTGAAGAGCTTTTTCAAAGAAACAATCAGCAGACGACCCATTTAAAAAACCTTCATAAACTAATGACCGAGGTCTGTAAGTCTTTAAATTGTCAAATTCCGACATTTATGTGGGATCTGTTTATAAGAAAGGAAGTACCTTATGACCTCAGAGTAAAAGACCTAATACAGCTACCTAAAGCTAGGACGGTTCTAAACGGATTAGATTCAATTGTCTTCAGAGGCAGTATCCTTTGGAACTCTATTTTTGATGAGATAACGTCAAACCAATTTATAGCCTCATTCAAAGTTCATATCAAATCATGGAATGGAGATAGTTGCAATTGTAGCTCATGTAATTAGCTGAGTCATGATATATTGTGTTTCTGTAAATAGTTGGCATAAATAAGTTATCTCATTCTTAGTATTAGCTATACTGTTTTGCATCCAACTTTTAATAAATTGTTTATTGTTATTGTTAACTGATTGATCCTTTTCGGAACTGTTTAATTATAATTTTCAGTATTATATAGCGTTGGTTTACCTTTTTCATAATGAAATTAAAGCTAACACGTATGCTCAAGTAGAGGAAGACTTGCGTAGACAGGCTTGCATCATGATATGTATAGTATGTGGCATTTGCTCAGGATCTATATTACATTTGGGAAAAGAGTGGAAATCAAGAAATATCAGAGAAAATGACTTCCATAATTTGGCAGACACCCTGTGAGACCAAAGGGGATTTTTGCCGAGGGGCAGAAGTTGTAAGCAATGGCATTCCCTATTAAAGCTCCATTTCAAGATGGCAGAATGAAGTAACTAGGTCAAAATAGAGGCATATGATTTGCCACCTATTTTTTGTACGCATATCTGCTGATTGGTCCATTACAAACTTTACCTCTGTTATCTTTTTTGATATTTCGGTAGCTGCAGTTAAACAAGATGATAATTTTGCTCTTGACAATACCCGTGGCGGGTTGAGAGGGGGAGGACCATGCACCTTTACCAGAAATATTTCAAGAAACGAAACTTATATCTATATAGAATTCGAACTGTTTGTCATAGTACAGAAGTTTTATATACAAACCTTATCAGCCATGTTAAATATGTAGCAGTTGTGGTTTTTGCATTGAAGTGGAAGAGGACATTCGCTTTGTAAATCCAATCTCTTATATTTATCACTGCAATATCAGAATTTGTATCTTGCACCTATTAGGGCTGGTTTTCATATAATCTCACTTAAAACTCCTTAAGGTTATATGGAAACACCAATTGGCGACAATCGCAGACACTCTTGAGATCAGTTGAAGAAAGTTGAACATGTTTCACTTTTACGACTGCTAAAGACAGCGTAAGACTCCTTACAATTATATGGAAACACATATCTTGATCACGCGCTCAATATGAACATGATCACATAGCTCTTGACCTAGATTGACGACTCTGAACCAGTCGGTAGTTCTTGGAACAATTACCCCTCCTTTCGACTCCTTAAGACTATATGGAAACAGGGCCATCGGGAGACTGACGCAGACAGTCTCAGATGGTCTGCGACTCTCTTAAGACGCCTTAAGATTATATGGAAGCCAGCCCTTACGAGATGGCCTTGAATTGTCAATAGCAGACACGTCGATAAAGAGAGTTATAAATTGAAGAATGTCTTATCAAGATTCTTTCCTCCAAGCACTCTGCTTTGTAGAAATCTACCGAAAACTATGAGAGTTCTTTGTCACTCGTAGCAACCTCCTTTACTAGTGGATGAATTGTAAGACAAAGTAAAGAATGTAGTCTCAAAAGTAAGACACCTTTCCCCCTCTATTCTCCAACAGAGCTGTATTTTCAGTTTCCAACAGGTATTTATAATTGGCTCATGGAAAGTAAGGATGATAGCTCTGCAAAAACAGTAAGAGCTTCCCAGAACTTCCTCAAAACTTAAGTGTTGTAGCTAAAGACATTTTCTATGAGCTATGCCCATTTTTGAAGCCAAATGATTTATTCTGGATTTGGATAATGCACGAATTAGTTAGAATGCATCGTGTAAAATTATGAAAAGGTGGAATAAAATAGGTTAAAATATAATTTGAAAGTGGCCTTATTTAATCAAAGATTCCATTAATTTGGGGCTGGAGACCTGCAAGTATCTAATTGCAGTAAAAAATGTATTCCATTATTTGCTAATCCATCACCATGTCGCAATCAGTGCATCTACTCTAGAACTGCTTTTCTCGATGCTTAAGTGCATCAGAGCCGCATGCATGTTTGCTAGGGTCTTGAGCACACAGATGATTGGGGGCCTCTTTAAATAAATCCAAACAATTCTGAGTTACTTCCTAGGTTTTCAAAGGTTACTTGGGGGGCCCCTTGGCATATATCTAGTGTGCCCAATGGTAAATGCGCCACTGAAGTACATTGTATGTGAATATGGCTATCTACTGTATGGTGGTTGTATGTTGCCTTTAAGTCCTACCCTAGGTACTGTTTGAATATACGTACTGTGAAATAAGTGATAAGCGAATTTTGTCTGGTAGTTTGTACTCTCTGTATACTTGCATTTTTATCAAATATCTATGTACCTATATAAAATGTTTAATAATCACTTTTTAAGGAAAGCGTTCAGCAAACTTACAGCCCGTTAGTTGAAATTGGATTTGGTTTACCTTCTCTGGACAAGATGGTGCCTATCTCATTTGGTACCTTCATATCATCAATTAACATTTGCCTCAAGATGTTACATGAGGTCAGTGAAACACTACTTTCTCGAAAATTGCGCTTGTTGTCAGGTGATATTGCCCGCATGCTATATCTGGCAAAACAGTTTTCATTCTTTAGTGAAAAGTATGAGAGTTATATGAAAAGTTTGAATTTTTAGTTCCCTCTTCAATATCTTTCTCAATACAGTGTCTTTATTTGCAATGGTACATTGTTCCATAGTCTGCAAATTGTTCTACATGAACACACCTTTATTTTATGGTTACTTTAAATGACAGAGTAACCGCGGGGGGGGGGCTTACTTAAAATTTCAATCATAACTGGAATTGGTTATTTGGGCAAGGGTGGTTATAATGCAGTTGCGGCTATTAAATGTTATTCGTTACAGATAACAACAAAAAGTTTCAATGATTCAATTTTCTCTTTAACTTATAACTCAAAGTACAAAGAATATTCAGTTGCAGTTTTAACAAGGTGATTAAACCCACATTTGGCATATACTCATATTTGGCATATACCCATATTTGGCAAATGTGATTCAGTAGCGCAGTGTGACCTCGTCGACTGGGCATTCTATAATGGGTTTTTTGGGTGTGGTTAGGTGTGGCTAATTGAACCTGGGCGTAAATACATTATGTTAAAACAGGATGTTTCGTCAACGCACTGTATTGACGCTTTGTTATATCGAGCAACAGGAATTATGTACACGTTGCAGAGTAAGTGCCTGAAAATGGCTTCTACAAGAATGCTGAGACCAATGAATTTGAAAATTCGAGGAAACTACTTGATGTCTGTCAGCTTTCACCACTGAAACGAAAATACACATTACAGCAGATTTACAAAGTTTGGGCTTTTTATTAGTTGAATACCTTTAAAGGTATTCCCTGGGTATTTGTAACAGATTTCTGATTTACATGAAGTTATTGTTTGTCCCTTGCGGCCTCGCAGCCTCAAAGTTCAATTTGTTGAGCTTTTGGAAAGTTAGCATGTTGAGAGGCAATTCCATTTGCAATTTGAATTATCATTAGAATATAGTACAAATTTTATTTTTTTTCTGTGAATTATAAGGCATTCACTGAATACCTTGAACACCCTGATGCTACGCCATTGATATGAATTTAACTGTCCAATCTAATTGAATATTTTCTGAAAGCAGCAGCTGCAGAAAATTTCATGTCTGCTCTTGCTGTGAGGCCCAGAAAGCGTGAAAGTTGGCTAGTTTTTCCCGGAAAATTTACAGCTAACACCGAAGAACTGAGCACCGCCATTGTTTTCACGAAAGAGATGTCAAAACAAAGAATAAGCATTTTGACTTTTCCCGAAGTGGCGGAGTAACCATTCTTAGAATAATTCGTTTGACCTGAAATGCCGAAGAATCACCGTTACTAACACCAGAAGCCCATTTGCTGGAAGTTTACAGGTCAAAATAAAGTAAAAAACTAAAATTTATGTTTCTTGATCAATGAATTCAAAATTACAACAACAGATTTAAATACGGTTAAATGTCGACAGTTTTGTGTAAATAAGGTCAAAATTGTGAATGATGAATAAAATATCTTCAAGTCTCCACATATTTAAAAAATGACTGTTAGATTTCAGTAGCAAAATGTGGTTATTCACAAACATGCACTACGTATTCATTGACTTTTTCTCAAGGAAGGGCACTTTCATATTCTCAAAGATAGACCCGCTGTACGCTCCTAACAGCACTCTATGCCTTTTGTTCTTTCTCTATTGTCGATTTCCTTGCTGTAGTTTCCATTCCTTTTGTCCTTGGTTAGGGCTCTAGCAATTGTTGTTTACCTGTTTGGTACCTCTATCTAGCTTCGCTGTGTGTCTCAATTTTCCACCCTCGCAAAATTCTTCACTTATATATACCAATTTATATTTCCACCGCATGAGTGCTCTTTTCCATCCTGTGTATTTCTCATTCTATGTGAAAAATCTTAGCTACTGATTTCAAGGGATTAAGTGAATTTAGACTTAATATCGACTTTTCACAATCGAATTGAGAAAAGACCTTACCTTATACAGAAGAATGCTTGCCAGCACGTGATTCAGCTTTGCAGAAGTGGGAGCTAAAGTCCTTAAACACCTTCATAAAAGCAATTTTGTGTTGCCCAGTTGAAGTAAGAGCTCCTTTCTACTTTAATAAGGGGCTCTTGTTCGGAAGGGGTGATTGTTGCCCAGTGTTATCAGTTGAAGTAAGAGCTCCTTTCTACTTTAATAAGGGGCTCTTGTTCGGAAGGGGTGATTGTTGCCCAGTATTATCAGTTGAAGTAAGAGCTCCTTTCTACTTTAATAAGGGGCTCTTGTTCGTAAGGGGTGATGGTTGCCCAGTATTATCAGTTGAAGTAAGAGCTCCTTTCTACTTTAATAAGGGGCTCTTGTTCGGAAGGGGTGATTGTCACTCGTTTGTTGTCTTACCCCAGAGCACTTGTTTGGGCAGGACCAGCCATTTGAAACTGAGTGGGTATTCTGTCATTTATTGCTTGTAAAATATCTGTTCATCTTTTGGCTAAAAGACACTATGAACTTAAATATTAGAACATTCTGCAAATTGCTGCTGCCGTACCATGGACTTGAAATTTGATGGAGTTTCATGCATTAATTGTTGGTAAAATGGGTTACTATAGCCCCCCCCTGGAATTTTGTTGTTTCAGAAGGCTACATGATATTTTGCTCAACTTTTATGTTTAGTTATCAAACCAGCAATCGCCCAAGACTTCGCCTACGCAGAAGATATTCATTATGACAAATGAAAAAGATGGAAGATTAAGGCTAGTACACACTACCTATAAAGTGTTTATTTCTTCCTAAGCTGCTTATGGAAAAGATAGGTATGATTATGCATACATTCATTTGATACCATTGATGTTGAATGAAGGGTGATTGTCTATCACGTGTTCGTACAAGGGCCATTTATGATCCCTTTCCTAAATTACTCTGAAATCCATTGTAGGAAGATTTTGAGTTACACGATGGATAATTCTCTGATTATCATGATGTCAGAAGCATCTTGTTTCTTGCGGAATCCAGAAGTAGAAGTGCGATCAAAGCAATTTGTTAAGAGGGAGTTGGGAAGTGAAATAGTGAGTTTTTGCTTTTGAATTATCTGCACCAGTGCTCGGCAACCTTTGATACTTTGTTAACCAAAGATTTCAATAGTTTTTACAAAGGTTGACTGTGATATTAGAAAAAGTAGATCTTGTTCCTGTGACAAACTCTCATGGTAAGTCGGTGTTGATTTCTAACAATTTTAGGAAGGAGAGCTCTAGGTGCAGCTTCATAAAATGGGTGTAGTATATTTGGAGCCACACCCATTGTTTTCAAAGTTGCAGATATGATAATCTAGTTTGATAATGATGTAATATAGCCAAAAAATAGAAATAGTTCAATACTCATGAAGCAGTGGAAAGGCAATCATAGCAATAGAAGTAAGTTGGAAGCAAGGTCAATGTACTTTGAAAAGCAAGGCCATTATAAGAATCTTTGGAGTGCTGAACTCCCAAAATGAACAGTTATTTTAAAAGGTTTTGTATTAATTACGATGTGAGAAGTTGCCTATCGCAATTCATCCTGATCGACTGGATTCTGTTTGCTCTCATTCAGTTGTTCGAAAGTCAACAGGTTGTTTTCGTTTGCATTCTCTTTTGATTTCTTGCAAGTACTTTTTAGTTGCTGTTTTTAACTTGTACTGTCGTCCTTCATTTCAGCAAAATTTCCTCTCTCATCGTTTCTTAATTCGGAAAAGCGTGCTGCAAACACCAAAGTCCTCAGATCGTCGTAGTCCATTGGTGCAAAGGAGATCACCTAGTAAATTGAGTTTTACACATGGAATTGATGAAGGGTACAGCATACATGACGTTGCAAATGAGTTTTGCAAGCAAATGTTGCAGTGACTGGAAAATGATTGGTTTAAAGTGTGTTGGAGATAATAAATAGCTAGCCTAGAAGTGTGTGGCTGACCGTGGTCATAAAGGCTGACAAATCGACCATAGTCTGTATGAAGTCCGTAATGACTCCTCAAAAGGGAACGTGTGACACGGAAGATGACTAGTCTTGATATAACAATAGACCACTGACAATATAAGTGCAAAGGAGTTGGTATTTTGCAGATTGTTGTTTCTATTTGCATTTCTGATTTCCAAGATTCGCAGCAAATTTCCAGAGCGGATCCTGGGAGAGATATGAGCAGGGCTTAATCAGATAATAATGGGCGTGGCCATTTGGTAGTGGGTGTGAGGCTGTATAAACATGATTTAGTAGGTACTGCTGAGTTGATTACCTAAATGCTTTGTATTACAGCAAATGCAAAGATAGGCAGTTGAAAATAAGAGCAATGAGTTTACAAAGGCTTCCAATCCCTCTATTTTCAATTTTGGCTTCTAAAGCATAGAAACAAATCAGCAGATGAAGATATTTGGCAGGGCTAAATCTACTTTTGGGACATTTTCATGTGACGTACGGGGCATCCAAAGTGAAAAATGGGAAGTGAAAAAGCTAATATAGTAATGAAACACCTGAAAACTGACTCAAAAATGTCTATCTTGAAATTGAATGCACAGAACTTAACAAATTACATAACAGCTTTGCATCTAGCTAAACCTATTTTTAGCAGAAGGTTTTAAACATAGAAATAGGGAGCTTAAGCAGCACATACGCTAACGTTAACGTTAGCTGTTCAGACATGAGATGACAGCACGCCCCCGCGTCACAATCGTATGACCAGACATGAGGGCATGCACGTGTGCAGATGTCTGATACCAAATGTCTGCTTTTTCCATCTATTTCTTTTGCTGAATAAAATGCAGTAGCAATCTATTTAAGTAAGTTTCAAAGGTGTGTTTGGCAAGCAACCTATAGTAATCCATAAAAACTAGTTTGCCCTTTTATCTAATATTCACTGCTATTTTATGTCTTAATAAACTCCGAGTATTTTCAACAGTGCGAAGAATGATAGATATCATAAGCTAAAGGCAATGTAAACCAACGGCATTGTCCAACCTCTTCTCTTCTGCATATCAATGAATGAAAAGAAGCGAAAGCCATTAGGATTTTAAAACATGGAATTTAAGCATAAATTTTTTGCCTACTTTGCCGCATTTATCATATCTACGTTGGTAATGAATGCAAATATCTTCATGAAAAAAATGTGTTGAAAAAACAAAAGTTACATGTTGGAAAATGCTAACGTTTGGCTCAACGTTAGCTTGGTGAAGCTAACGTTTATAAACAATGAGTAGAAACGCTAACGGTAAGGACGTCCCTTTCAAAACTTGGCTGCTCACATGATTCTATAGGTGTTGATACCATTGAGATGCCTGGACAATAGATTATGACGCAATGTAACTAATGTTAACGTTAGCGTACGTGCTGCTTAAGCTCCCTAATAGTAGGACTAAAACGCGGGTGCGATCACGTGACGTGAGGCAAGCATGAGCATTCAAAATGGTAGCGCTTAGGGGGCAAAAAGAACAATTGGAACAACTGGCTTAACTTTTAGTTGCATGTATAGTTAAGTCATACGCGGTGTATACTTATAGAAACCATCGGAGAAGGAATTTTGTAGCTAAAAGGAGATTTATTCTGTACCCGATATGCTCAAATAACAATTCTTCGTCCTTTTATTATTGATGGAATGTATCAAGACGCTATAGAATTCGTGCAAATATGTATGTCTTATTATATAAAATTATTCTCAGTCGTTTCTGATTACTTCTACCTAACCCAGCTTAATGAGGGATGCCTCTTGAGAACAATGATTAACAATGTGCATATTTTTTGAATGCTGTAAGACTTTCGGGATCAGCAGCCAGTGGGTGAAGCGAGGTATGAGCACGCAAGATTTGTTGGAAGTTAGTCCATTATGATGTTTGCAATCAAGCACACATGCTTTTGTCTCTGCACACACAAGATCTTGTTGAGGAATGCCACACTTTGCAGACTTTTCTGCCCTGAGCAGATGGCAACACAAATCTCCCCCCTGCAGCCTGTAACTGCCATGGTAGGTTCAATCCTTCAATTTTTGGTAGGTTTTCACTTGACATCTCAGATCTCCAAAAATATCATAAGCAAGTCTTGTGAAATAGCTGCAAGTTGAAAAATGATTCCTAGAGGCCCTAGAGGTCTGCACGTATGATGTATGTGTCATCCAAAGCCCATGAAATGTTTCCATCATCGGATTTTACATTTATTCCTTATTTTAAGCAAACAACTGCATCCAGAACTACCTATTCAGTATGTGCTGGTCTTCCTGCTCTAGAGAGACACAGTGAAGATTCATATCTCTGAATATTTTTGTCTACAGCCTTTTTCAGTTTGAATTAAATAACAATCCAACAACAACAACTCAGTTCACAAGTGCATTAGAATTGCTCCATTTATGAAGCAAGGCGGAGGATTCTTCCTCTGCAAGTTGTGCTCTTGCAAAAGTATGACATCAGGTCTGCCTTCTGCTAAAGCTCATTCAGTTGAAATCATGCTTGAGGTAATGCCTTTCGAGATACCACATCACAATCATATTCAAGCTGATCATAGATGCCTATGTCACTTTATATACTGAAGAACACCATAAGAGACTACTAAGTAAAGAAAACTATTCAAGTAAAGTTCATTGGCGAAAAGTTCTTATTGAAAATAAAAGAAATGCTATTCAGTTATGATGAAAAATACCTTCCATAGACTATTAATTAAGATGTACACTTCTGCAAATGGGTTTTGGTAAATTGAGATGCAGGAATAGTGAATGCCCAGAGAACAGTTTCCACACACAACAAAGTGCTGATATTGATATATATACACCTTAATTAGTCATAGTTTGTAGGATGTGATAATGGCATACATATCTAAGATTCTGCAAGCCAGCTTGTTGAGTTTTATAAACCAAACTTCATAAATCAATTCTTGTGCAGCTTGCAGTCGATTGAATATTGCTAAGACTAACAAAAACAACAAAAACAATATGGTGTATCATGGACAGGCTCTGGGTGGCCAAACTGTTAGGTGTTCCAGACAGGGTTGTAGTTCTGGGGGCTCAGAGGTGCAGCCCCCTTTTTAAATCTATGAAAAGCTTTTGGGGTGAAGCCCCCACTTTAGTGCTATGTTATTGAAGATATTTCTTAAATTTGACTACTTCGCTCAAGATTTGCAAACTGATTTCAATACTTGTTTAGGAAAAAACATTATTATATAAGAGCCTGGCACGAATTTTGTGTTCACTCTGCATGACTCTAAAGCAGGGGTCTTCAAACTTTACAGCATGAGGGCCACAGGCCACATCAACAATTACGCACCAAATGGAAGGGGGGATGCCAACACATTTGAGGACCAAATAATAAAGAATAAAATTATTTCTTTCAGAGACAAAAAGGTCTCTACGTGCCAGATGAAAAGGACTCGAGGGCCATAGTTTGGAGATCTCTGCTCTAAAAGATGTGGCCTCCAAAACTATGTTTTAATCCCCTTGCTAAAAATTTATTACCACACCCTTGGCCTCAGATGTCTGAGATGGAGAATACCACGTACCCTTCTTGACAAAAAAGCTGCACCATGTAGTGGAAAGTTCAATGGGCTAAAGAGGCTGATTTTGTAGTTTTTTCTGGCAAAAATTGAGAAATAGGTCGGTACATGGCTCTTTTAAATCTTCCTTTGAAGTATTATATTGCTGAAGTTAAATGCATCGACGAAATGATATGAGCAATGAGCCACATATCATCAAAAATGACACAAGACACGCGAACAGAAGCATGTATGTTGTATACTTTCGTAATACTATGGTTGTAGAGAGACTTCTTAAAATTTGTAGGAAAGTAAATGATAAACAGATTATTTTCATGTCTGTTCAATGTCACTTTCTTGAAGTATGCTTTGTTTTTAATCTCTCAGTCAATGTCATATCCTTGAAGTATTCTTTGTTTATTCTTAAAGTCTCATTCAATGTCATGATGACCTTCTCTGCTTTTATGGCAGTTTGTGCTAGTGTGCGTAACGTGTGAGCAAAACTTTCGTTGTACCTCATATTTGTTCTGTTTTAGTAGTTTGGGTGTTTTTGCCCACACCAAGCAAAGTAACTCAGTCCTTGCAAGACCAGTGATCGTTATAGAAAAGGTACATTTGTTATCCCTCTTTTTATTAGATTGAGTAGAAGTTTTAAATTGTTATCGATTTTAAAGGAATAAGTTGTCTAAACTTTGTCTCCTTTTATGCAGCAGTTCATTCTCATGCATCCAACACGTGATACAATGATCTGAACACGTGATACAATGATCTGAACACGTGATACAATGATCTGAACACTTGATACAATGATCTGAACTCGTGATACAGTGATCTGTTGTATGAGCACGATGATTTGTTTCTATTGAGGGAAGTTGCCCTCCAATATGGAGCAAGATCAACTCATTTTAAGGGGCAATGCTACGGAACGATTTGTTCAGTAAGCACCTAAAGGATTATTTGTTAATTTTTATCTAGCTGCAACAGACCTTTCATCAGATATACATTTGAATTGGCAATTTGTTAACTAAAATCTACCCTTGTAGTATACCGTTTATCAGGGCAGGAAGGGGACCTCCCTATTCATTCACCTATTTTAGGAGGCTTCCTTTAGGTGGTCAAGAAGAATTCGCTGTCTACGTGTTTCACTTTCTTTAGTTGGTCAAGAATTCTACTTTTCACATAGTAGTATTTACTGTTGCAAAGCTGTTGTTTTGTCGTTGCTATTTCATTCTTACTTATTGATATCATTCCATTTTTTACTGCTTTATTGGTAGAATTTGTATCAAATCATATCAAACTCCCCTATGGCCCTATTGGCACTAATTAGTTAAGAGTGAAAGTGAACGTTTTTCATTCTTTGTGCCATTAAAGGTTCTGAAAATTATATGAAAATTGCATAAAATAACATGGAGTGTAGCAGGATTCCGGTTGACTATGGCCCTGGCCAAACGAATCGATTTTTCACTCGATTTTTTACTCGACAAAAAGTCGAAGGAAAAATCGAGCCATTTGGCCACCTTGTTGAGTGAGTCGAGTGGAGTCGAGTGATGTTGAATGAAGTTTGATCTTTGTCAAAAAAAGGAGCAAAATTGTTGTTGAGTGAAAATCGACTCGTTTGGCCACGTTGTCGAGGAAGTCGATTGAAAACATGCGCAGCAGCGTCTCATTGGGCGGTCAAACATTACATTGCGGAAATATGAGTAGTTGAAAAGTCGAGGGAAAACTCGAGTCGTTTGGCCAACTTGCTCAACTACGCTCAAATCTCAGATCAAATGTTGAGGAAAAAGTCGAGTGAAAAAGTGAGTCGTTTGGCCAGGGCCTAAAATAACAGTCTGAACTTTTCAATTTTTCCAAAGTTCAAATCTGATCAGATTTCTAAGGATATTTAGCTGATTTCTGCGGAATTTTTGAAGAGCAAAATAATCAGAAATAGAAACAAGTGTGGTTAAGCATTTCATATATTTTATGCAACACGCAAAAATGCTGTATGATCTGGTCTTTACCACAAAAATTGGCACTCAGCTATCCTAATCGCAGACATATTCTGGCAGTCTTCCATGTCCACTGCAATTACTGAAAGGAATATTCACTGCAGTCACTGATTTCCAGTAATGAAGAGCTCTGTTTCGCCTTGGCGACTCATTTACGATCTCTACCGTATATCTCTGAATAAGCCCCCGGGGGCTTTTTTGCAAAAATGAATTTTTGGGGGCTTATTTCAAACGTTGACATTTTCCTCAAACAACAAAACCTTTATAAATCTCGTTTTCGCAAGACAAAACCTCTGACACCCTCATTAAAATATATTGAAGTTTCGTTTCTACCTGCGCTCTTCTTTTATCACCAGCATTTTTCACATTACTCTTTGAAAGGTATCATTCTATTGCAGGTACATTAAGTACAGGAATTTTCGGCGGACAAAAGTTACTTTGTCGAAAAGGCACTTGAACTAAGTTTGGTTATTCGGAACAATTTTTTTCGGACAATTTTTTGATGACTCTTCATTGCTGAAGTGAAAATCATGACGTGGTATTCATTCATGCGTCTCTTGCTCTTAATGAACTTATGTGCAACTTGCTTATTACTCGAGCTACTGGAAATTTTATTTTATAATATACAATAATGTACTTAATGTGCTTGAAAAGTATGCCGCCATGAGAAGGTAATGCCACAGACATTTGGTCCCTCATGATACATTTTGGATTGTTGTCTATTTTCTGAGGTACACAGCAGAAATTCATGGGAATATTGAAGATGAAAAGAATCAAGCGATACATCAGCAAAAACTCAGGAGAGTCTAAAAAGGATTAAGTTATATGCTAAAAGCAAGTTATAATGAGTCATTTCTCGAAGGCTCAACAGTACGGAATCAGATGAGACAAATGAAATAGTGACAGCGACCTTTTTGTAGATGATATGAACAGTGAAATAATTTTATTAGACTGGTATCATTTCTAGTTTGGAAAAGCAAATGTCTTCAAACACTTCAACATAGCTACTTATGAGATCCTGTGCGTCGTTATATCAAAATCTATAGGAAAATGTTTATATGGTTAAATTCAAAAGCCGTTTTATTTCTGTTATTTTGTCATTTTGCATTGCCCATGCGCAGTTTCTGCAAAAGTTTTTATACGTCAGAAACTTCCGGAAAACTCGAAATTTCGTACAAATATGTATTGGGACAAATTTATGTATTTGTTATATTTACTAGATACCAAAGAGTGAGCACATGCATCTATCAGCTTCTATCTGCTATCCCAGTGATCTTTGTGGTCGTCAGAATTATTCGTATATATGGACAGGTTGGCTGAGGTCTTGAAGTTGAAGCGATTGTAGCAATTTGTATTCAATCCATGCTTAATGCTAAATTGATATTTGGTGTACGAGAGAATGTTAAGGACTTTGGTTGTGCTCTTTATTCTATTGTCTGGTCTAGTATATTTAAACATATTTTCCAACTTATTTTTGGAAATATTTTTTTCTGCTCTTCAAGTTCGTTGTTGACGTTTTTGCCTTAGGATCTGCTTGGACTGAAAGAAATGGATGCTGCCGGTAAATCACATTTTATGGCAGCTGATGGAGATGATCTTCGATTTACGATGGAATTGTTTGACAGTAGAATCGTTTCTGTAATAATGAATTCGTTGATTTGCTGCCTTGAATTAGTTGATCAAACGCTTGATCGTATCATTGCATAGATTGACCTCTATTTCAGGAAAATTGATCTCGATTTCATGGGGCATTTGATCTACGCCTTTGCTATATCATTGATAAATGCTTTTGTAGTCAGTTGATAGGTTGATTGATTGGTAAGTATCATCTGTAATTTAGGAAGTTCTTTCCTCTTCTTCCTTTTGTACTCATCAGTGACTGCAACACAGTTCTTATTTGTTCTTGTGGGTTTCGCATATTTTTGTAATTTCATTGCATGTATTTAGGATAAAATACTGCATACCATGGTCTATAATCTGAATTGTTTGTAATTTTAATATTTGTTTGGAAGCAGAGAATAAACTATAATAAATGTTGTCTTTTTGCTTTTCTACCTGCAAGTAAGGGCAAATGAAATAAGTATTTTCTCATGAAATCACAGGTAATTTCTAACAAATCAATGTCAACAGATAAATTTTGAAAGATGATGTTTCGTTTGCCGTTCATGACTTATTAAGCATTATCAAGGACATTGAGCTTGCCATACTCACACAAGATATCACGGAACCTACATAAGATTCTCAAAATACCCCAACAATCTAAGTATAAGAGAAATTAGTATTCTAGATCAACAACATATCGCTCCATTCGCCAAACTATTATCTGCAAATAGGCATTTTGGTGTTACAGTTTCAACAAGGGGGCTCAAAGCAAGCTTTTTGAGAAATCTGCCTTTACACTGAACTCAAAATTTATGGTAGGCTTTACTGTTATCTTACAGGGAGAATCACCCCCCCTAACTATCAACTAAATAGTTGTGATTATCTCATGAATTCTACATCCTAGCCCCACACCCAATTCAGCTCAGCTGCATACAAGAAAGTATTTGGAGCAGAGTAGCAAAAAGAGATTATAATTTTTGAGCATAGTAGAAAAGGTAAAGATACATTTCCAAACTACGCAACATTCAATGGGAGGCTCTCCTAACGCCCCTGTGGATTCGCCAAGGGGTGTGGGGCTCCATGGCCAGCATCCTGTTGTAACTATCAGTAAAAGAATCTCTAAATAGTAATTATTTCATCACAAGAATGGTCAAGTGATGTAATAAAGCAAAATCACGCGTGATTGCTAAAAGCATATGGAATATGCTCCTCCAATTGAACATTGTTACGTAGAGAAAAGCGTTGGAAGGCGGGGCGTATTGTGTTATTGAAAGGCAAGAATTCAGTACATGTTCTGAGAATGTTTTTGCAATTTACTGAGTAGTTCTTTGTTATTGAAGTATCATGTGACAGTAGCATACATCGAAGGGAGAATTATGCTCTTCTATTGGCTTGAGCTGGCAAGAGACGTTGGCTTGGATCGCTTTTTAGGCCTAGTTGCTTGTGTTTCAGTGCACGTTATTGGAAGCACCATTCCGACCTATCTTGCAAAGCCATACATTTCATCATTTGATAATAAAAGGGTAAGTACAATGTTATCATAATGTTTCAGCAATCTTACGATCTTTGTGCCGTAAAACAGGTTGCAATGTTTGCCATTTATAGAGGTTGGATTGGCCTTTGACGCCAAGATGAAGAGAACCTTTGGTAATATTTAATTTACATCAGCAAGATATTGCTTTCAATAATTACACTGATGCTTCTATTTAAGGCCAGTGCATGCATTTCAAGTTATGAGTTTTAGCATCAGTGAAAAATTGACCAAATTTGCCCAATGAATTTGCTATGCATGTGGATTGTCATGTTACCCATTTTTATCGGTCAATGCCGATTGCATGTCGAATTTTGTACATGCTCTGATATATATTTGCTGCATTTATTTTTGCTCAGCCACTTATTTTGGTAAATGGTAAGCGCTTTCAATTATAGTTATGATAGAGATAGAAAATTTATCTTTGACGATCATGTTTGATTGTCGTTGGTATGGGGTTAACTCTACCATACCTAATTTTTAGGAAATTTTATCACTGCACATTTCATAAGAAATAAAGCATTCTGAGGGGGTAAAACCAATAGGGGGCCTGGTATATATGTGTCAGCACATTTTATGGGTTATTTTGAGGTATTTTTCCAGTAGCTTAAAAAATAATGTTAAAATTAGTAAAAACAAGGATACCGTAAATGAAAAGTCAAGTACACTGAGCAGTTGCATTTCACAGTACATTCCGTGATCTGGTAACATTGTTTTCAAGAAATTTAGATCTATAAGGTATTCCAAGATTTTGAATATTTTTTGACATGGTAATGGGGCATTTTCCAAAGGAGATGTTGGACAAGCAGTTAAACTTTGCAATATGTACATACAAAACAAGTCAGTACTCTCTTCCAAGTATGACCAAAATGGCTAAGCACCGTTCTGATCGCTGCACATTTCATAATTTATCACTACACGTTTTGAGTTTATCACTGCACACTAAAATTAGGTATGAACTCTACTGTCTTGGAGGAAGAGTAAAAGTTGGCTTCAATCTTTTGAATGTGTTCATCATCATATCATTATTAATAATATTTATTATCACCACAACTGCCGGGTAGGCATTGATTTCTTCAGTGACAATTGCGATTCATTTCCTGTGCATCTCGGACTGATCTTCTGTGCAATGTTCTTACTTATGCCAACATTTAATAAAGCATTTTCATTTTAGACGCTTTGCTTCCGCGGTTGCTGTTGTTGCTTCACTCTTTTCATACGTATAAGGTTTATTAGAATATTCACACCCAAAATCTCTGAAATTTGAGTTGAGAATACCTCAAGAATAATGCGATGCTCAAGCTTCATCAAGAAATACGAATTTGCTTGTATCCTAGCTATAATACTGCTTTCAGATATTATTCTGCATTATCGATACAAACAATAAACTCTTGCTTAGTTTTGTGATGTAGTAAAACATCAAAAAAGATTGGAATATATTCCTAAAATTTTTAGGCGAAGTTACACCTTTGGTATTTAATAATACCTTAAGAACATTTCTAGACTCAAAATCGGAAAAATTTAGGGATATTAAGGCTCAGAAAGAAGATGGGTATTCTTATAGAATAAAAAAGGAATTATTTGTTATGTTATGTGTTTTATGTTATGTATTATGTTGGAGCTTTCAATAACTCTCTTCACTTGGGAGTGTTGTTTTTATTTTAATTTACACATTATGATAAAACTTCTATGGTAGAAATGTTGAATGTCTTGGGAAGGGGTAGAAGGAATAAATGTTTTCCCTAGAAAGAAAAAGCGCTTTAGCTTCAATCTGAATGCGTCTTAATATTTTGCCAAATCTAGCCTTAACTGTTTCTTAAATTAAAGGCTTCCATTGAAAATAGCAACCCAGATTAGGCAATTGTGATACAAGAATAAGGAGGCTCAGGTTTGTGAGGCATGCAATGGATGTTCATTTCATTTTCTTGCTAGTTTGATCACAGTTTTGCTTGTAAAAGCAGTTTTTCAAGTCATTCTTTGAAACTCAGCCTCTCAATGTTCCTCACATGTTTCTTAATGTTTGCCTAATTTCATCCTCGTGTTTCCTATAGACATATTTCTTATGAAAAGAACATGTATGATATATGTCAAAAGATTAGCTGAGGACTTTAGATTATTTCGACAGCTTCATCACTTGATGGCGATGACGAGAATATACTAAGGGTCTGGGACTTACCCCAAGAAAAATTTTTTGAGGTAATGCCCTCTAAAACATTGGAAAACGGCCTTTTCCGTGAGAGACTTTTTTGTTGTCGCAATTGGCTGTTATGCTGAGAAGGAGAAAGTGATTTAGAATGAGAAGACAAGAATCTACCCCAACCTTCTGTGCACTAAACACGGTAGATGAATTCTTTGTTCATGCTGTTTGAAGCCTTACTTTCACTTGAGGTCTGATGGGGACCTACCGGAAACTCTCCACTTGTCCCGCCTGGCCTCAACACCCCTGGCCCCAAAAAATAATTTTGAAATCAAGTTCTATAAATTGGCTATAAATTTGACCTACGCCTTTTTTAGCGCCAGAATGGTACCAGAAAAGAGACCAGGAAATGTCAAACTTATCGCCCTACTTGGCTGAAGTAGAATGGCACAAATTTGCCCACATAAATTGAAAATTTAATTGATTTGGCGATAAAATTTATGACTAAGGGGTGACAACCCACGCCATCCGTCGGTATGGCTTGCATGAGGGTTATAGTAAACGTCTAATGTCTAAACTCAGGAGCGAAGTTATTCATTCTAGTCCAAAGGAATAGACATAAAGACTGTGAGTGATTAAATTGATATGATTGAATTGAACTGATTGAATTGAGTTAATGTACAAGGTGAAATGATTAAAAGGTATATCACCGGCACAGTTCCCTTTTGTATTTCGGTGACAGGATCACTTCTTGAAACATAGTTGGCTTGGATCTGGAATGATTACAAGCCCCCTGCCCTCTTGCGTCTGAACCATGAACGATTCCCAGAATTGCAGGTGGGTAGTTTGCATGATGTCACTGGACATTTCTCCTTTTTCAGAATTTTTGAGCAAGATTTTTATCAATATCTCTTGTTATGTTGCACGATAAAATACATTGAAGATGTTCATTGTCGGCTCAGATTGCAGGTGCAAATCTAGTGTAGCAGGCCATTCCCTTTAGTCCGGGCTCTGGCAAGTCAATAGTCAACAATTGAATCCCACGTATTTCTTAAATCGTGAACAGGGACAGGCCAAATCAGAAACGCAAATTTTTACAAATTCCGTGTGGGACGGACTATGGTCGGTTACAGCCAAAAAACGATTGCCTCACTGTTAAAGATCTTCAACATTGTGGTCCTATGTCATATACTCATTCTATTTCCATCAAATTTGGACAGTGGGCTCAGGACTGTGTTCTGACATCACAGGACAATATCTGAAACGAAAATTGTGAAATTGGAAAATGTTGAATTTTTTCAACAATATTTTCCCATGTCTGAAAATTGCTTCAGACAACTGGAATCGCATTCACAATCATCAAAACACCTCATAAGAAACGAATAAATGGGACAGGTGAATATAAGAAGCCGTTGTCTGTTTCAACAATAATGTTAAGGTTTTTCAGCAATCGTTCCCATGCTCAACAATCGATTTTAATCAAGGGTATATTGTATTTAGACAGGACACATAGCCTAACAATTTAATATTCAACCTAATTTTTGTTTTCTCGACGGATTCTTGTAGAGGAAGGCTTAGGCTTTCAAAATCTTCCAAAAACATACGGGGCTTATTATTTGTGTTACCTTTGCGTACACTTAATTCAGTAACTACACCTCTGACATGACGTTCTACATGGAGTACGTACATCTTGGTGTCAATCAGAATTGCAGTTGCATGGTTCATTGAAAAACAATTGATTCAATGGAAGTGAACCGTTGGAAAATAACCTTAAATCAAAAGAAATGAAATAGTTTACATGAGGACTTTCATCATTGATGGACTTAACGTTGTACCCTATACTTATTACCACTGCAATGGTGTTCTTTTACCATCTGTCATCATATTATTGATGAGTTTTACGCAGGCCAAAATCCTTTTCTGCAGGGCAAAAACCTCTGACACTCTCCGATTTAAAGTACACTAGTTACACCCCTTTTTATATGGTTTCAAAAAAGGCAAGTTCTTCCATCTCTGATGAAGTCAACTAAACCTGTTAGCACAAAGGGGAGGATTTCTCTTAAGTACAAGGAAAGAAAGCTGAAATAGAAGATGAGATGAGGAGATGACGAAATTCATGTACGGTCCGGTAAGATCCACAGTCAGATACTGATGTAGGACTTGCTTTACCGGATTCAAGGTGGGAGAGCGCGAGGGTTAGGGTTAGGGTCAGGGTTAGTTAGGGTAAGGGTTAGGGTTAGTGTTTTAGTTTGGGAGTCACATGTCATAACCACAAGTAATTGACAGGCAATTGTTTAACCAATATGAGCACAATGAATATTCTCTCAGTTTGTCTCAGTGTCAATCAGATTGCTAGTACCAAAATGACAAGAAGAGTTGTCAATTCTGATGTCTGTGGTTTTCCCATGACAGGGCAGTAGACTCTGAGGGCAGGGATGCATTTATCCTCTGATTATTCTCCAAGTTGTATATAGAAATGCTTTAATTGTAAGCATTGATCATTTCAGAATTGACTTCCACCCAGTCTGACATCTAGGAGCATCTAGCAACGGATATATGGCATAAAGGGGCCTTGACTGTGTTCAAACATACATTTCAAGTGTATTTAAAAAAGAATCTGAATGCCCAATTCTTTTCCCCATATTTTCTACATTTGACTCAAATGTGGAAAGTATCAGGAAAATCATTGGGCATTCATATTCTCTAAATACAATGTCTCAACAAAATCAAGGCCTCTTTATGGGGTTTGATGTCAGACTGGGTGGAAGTCAAGTCTGAAATGATCACAGCTTACATTTACGAGAATTTCTATATACAAACTTGGAGATTTATTGGAGGGACAATGCATCCCTACCCCTAGAGTCTACTACCCTATTTTGGAAGGTCACAGCCATCAGAATTGAGAACTCTTTTTAGTTCAGTACTAGCAATCTGATTGAAACTGAGGCAATCTTCTGTGGGAACAGCAGTAATCCCTTCCTCAAGAGATTCTTTTCTTCTTGCATTTGACATCAAATTATGAAATGTTTGGTTTCTAGTGCACCTCAACTGGATTGCAAGATTTGACAAGGAGTTTCTGCTTAAATTTTAAATGATTCATCAAGGATTTTGCTCTTGATCTTGACATAGTAAGAGATCTGGAGCTAGTTTTGCACATTCTTTCTTCAATAGTCAGTACGTAATATTTGGTATATATTAAAACTCATATGTTGTGCTTTTACATTATAGGATGATGAACCATATTAACCACAGTCCATTGCCGCCAGTGCATATCTTCCTTCAACAGTAAGTGACGTCTCTGTCTATTTACTTTGATCGGCAATCATATTTTGTAAGATATTTTGAGGATTTCCCCTAATTGTCTTATACTATCTAAGTTCTATAGGCATGTTAGTCACAGTCTTAAAGAAGATAGTTGGATGAATATATGCATCAAGTTAAAGTTGGGTGTATTGCAAAACTTCTGAAGCCAATAAATGGCGGATAACACCAATGGATTGTAACACCAGTTGTGCCAATAGATCTTTTTGCCCATTAAGCTCTACCATTTTGAATGATCATGTTTACCTCACATCGTGTGATCACACCCACATTCTAGTGCTATTATTTCTATGAGTTGAATGGCTCAAAGTGATGCTGGGTGCTTTTCCTAGAAGTTCCTAACAATGATTCAACACTTTTTTGAAGGTTGAAAGTCTCATCTACATATTGTCGACAGTCTCTATATTAATAGCCGGCAATAACAGAAAAATATTTTGCAAAATTTGTAAAGAAATTGAATCAAAATTGTGAGATGTGGTGATGATCTACGGCTATATCTCAATTTTATGACCTCAAAAGGCAATTTAGACTCCAAATACAGAATCCAAAAATCAAAATCCAAATACTAGAAATACATTGGATAATGAGGGCCACAACAGGAATGATAGTCAAAGAGATACAATGTTATATGCTCACCTACTTCTAGGTGTCTAATAAACATCCCCACCACCTATTAATGTTTTGTTTTTCTCTAACTCCTAGTCCTTTTTACAACCACCATTTATCAATTATAAAGAAACTTACAAATATTAATTCTTTTATCAGAAAAGTTCATTCACTTTTCGAGAATCCCTAGGCCTTACATCATTATTGCATCCAAAACGTTCAACATAGAATTCAAACTCGAGTATAAAAGATTACCAATCCAGTACAGTTGAGTGTGGGACTGGCGGTGATTATTAATAGTTTGAAATTTGTCTTATTTGAGTTTCGACTATTACCTATATCTAACATATATTTTTAAGAACGCAAATAGTCTGTTGGTACTACAAGACTTTACCACAGCACGAAAAGTGGCAACATACTTGAAAGCTTTTCTCCTCCGACACTCATCAGAGTATGAAAACGTTGGATAGTGACCTAAAGGTTAACCGAAATATATATCCAGATGCAGTTAATGTGTTAGGATGAACAAACTCTTTTTGTCTACACAAGACTGGGTTTGAGTGTTGATGTAAACAGATTCCAAAACACTTAAATGAAAAGAAAGATCCTCTTCAAATAAGCAATGTTAATGGGTCCTAATTGGCCACACTTGGGGCCAATTAGACGCATCTTAGCACATTACAGCATCTCCGTATATATTTCGGTAAACTTTTCTGTCACAATACCACCTTTTCATACTCTAAAGAGTGTCGGAGGAAAAAAGCTGTTAAGTATGTTGCCGCTTTTTCGTGCTGCGGTAAAATATTTGTAAGACTTTGGGAGAGGAAATTGAGGTGGGGTTTCCTATAAATTTTGTTTCGTTAACACCATGAATGAATTAAATGCATTAAGAGTGGGCGTCAAGCTGTTTCCTGCTATAAACTATATATGTATGTATGCAAGATTGATACAAAAATTTGGGTGACTGAGCCCCCCACAATGAACAAAGATTTTAACAAGGAGGGCTCTCCCCCCAGAGCCCCACTAGATATCACCCCTGGCTATAACTCACAATATTTTATGCCCCTAGGCATGCCTAACGTTTCCGGCGAAAATCATAAATCAGGCTAATTGGAGGAGTTTGTTTGCATTCAGGAGGTTTTTACTTCTAAACAAAAAACTACCTATTTTAGAAAGAGTCTTGTTTTCAAATCAAAACTACTGCTTTAAAAATTATTGATGAGAGAAAGCACATCTAATTGGTTTCCTTGTGAAGTAATAAAAATATTCTTCTATGGCACACGTCTTATTGCTGGGGGGGGGGGGTTACATTTTCAAGAATGTTTGATTAGCTTGATGTAAGATATAGCTGGAGGAAGTATCCTGGAGGGGCAAAGCTTGTCCTTGCCATCATTTTGAGGGGCCAAAATTCATTTTTGATTATTTAAATCTCCATGTCAATAGTTCTCTAATGGGAGAGGCTATGCAAAAGTGTTCCGTTGTGTGGACACTGCCCCTCTATGCCCCCTTGTATATATGTGCCTTGTTTGATTCTTGATGTTGAATAATTGAATCTCTTATCGTGGAAATTTGGAAGTGTATTTGTGGCGAAAATTCTGCCCAGTGAAAGACCAAATGGAATAACGGTCGGGAGATTTATGTGAAGTCATATTTGGTTGCAATTTGCTGAGCAATCCTGGAACTAACGATGGAGCAGAAGTTAGCTTAGTCCTGCAGCTAACTCCAAGCGACTATGGACTTTGGACGTTGGAGTTACAGGGGGCATGTGTCCCCAACTCTTAGATATCTGTATGTAATTAGTCTGAAGCGCTGAAGTTATCCCAGCAGATAAAGCTATTCAAGTAGCCCTGTATATTGCTGATGCTTTGAGAATAAACAATTTTTTTTCATTTAAGAAAGCTACATTGAATTTTTTAAGAATCTGCTCATGGTAATGCTAACTGTCAGGTCACCACACAAATGAAGCCCTACAGTGAAGAAGATGCAGATTGAAGTGATTTTCTGATAGGCCTATTCAAAGTTTGGTGATTTGATGGCTCTCAGTCTGGGTCTTGAGCAAAACGTTCCCGATGAAATGTGACATAAATTTCTCTCCGGTTCTTCTCTTCATCACAGTGTATTCAATGTTTTACAACCAAAACCAAGGCAACTTATCGGCACTTTGGTCCGTGATGAGTTTGTTATTATCAATGATTCAGCCATCCGGTCACGTGTTGAAATAATAGGATTATTGTTCCAGTCCTTTTATTTTGTTCAATGGGTCACACTTGGGGCCAATTAGACGCATCTTAGCACATTAAGCATCTCCGTATATGTTTGAACTGAAGACACACTAAAAGATTTTTCTTTGACACAAGAGGAAGTAAGTAGAGAGATCCAAAGACATTCCTAAGAGGTATGATTGAAGCTGAAGCCTCCTGACTAGAAAACCAAGTGAGGTTCATTTCAGAGAAGATTTAGGGAAAGATTGCAATTGGTATGCACCTATGTTTTTACTTTTGGTGTAAGGGCAGCTTTCTGCGAGGTGCACACGAGAAGATTTTGCTTAAGGAAACTACCATTCGTGGCAGTTCCCTAATTGGAAAAGAATTTTGGAAGTAATAGCGACAGATAACATGAAATGGCTGCATGAAACTACTGAGAAATAGAAATTGGCCAATTATTTTGGAAATTCCCTGATTTTATAGAACGTAGGAAGTTAGAGAGGTCATGTTGCCTCATCTGACTGCATTACATTGTAGAAGATATGTATTTACCTCGATATTGTGATTAATTTCTCAATTGAAATTGTTCTAAAACTTTATTTTTAATGGTTGTGTTGGGTATTCACTAGAAATTTGAATTATTTTGGAGAATCGAAACAAACGTGACCTGATTGCAATGCTTGTCGAGAATGGCTATTCGTCAGACCCGGTGAAAGCATGGAGGAAGTCCATGGGAATAAGAAGACCGTTGTCAAGATGACAGCGGCGAAGGCAGTAGCAGTGAATTTGCTGTCCCTGATTTTAATTACATCCTAAACATGAACTTATGAAGTTTATCAAGAGAAAAGAAAGAGGCCCTTTTGGTTGAAAGAGATTCAAAGGTTTCATTTTTGCTTTGTTTCTAAGTTTCCATTTTCTGAGAAGTTTTTCATGAATTTTCTCCAGAATTGCGTTTAAAACACTTGCCAATTGCATGATGACATTAATTCTTTTAAAGAAGTGTTTGACGCACTATCGCGTATGTTAATAAAAATTGTTATGTAGTGGCTCGGTTTCTGTGGTGCGTAATTATTTTTTATTAGTAGAAAGAAGAACGTGCTTCTCTGTTGAAAAAGTCATCCGAAAAATCTTTGCTTTCATGACTTGGATTATTTTTTTGAGGAACTCGATGTAAGTGGTTTGTGTAATACCGTAAAATATGAGAGTTCATTTTCAAACAAGTTGAAAGCAGTTGAGACCTTCAAAGATTAGCTTCGCTAGTCAAGTTAGCTGTATGCATTCTCTTTGAAGATTTTTAAGGGCTTTCTCTAAATTATTTGGTAAATTTTGTCGCTACCTGTCAGATGTTTTATGTCCTCTACACTTGCCTATCGTTCTGTATAGGATTAATTCATATTTCCTCTATTTTTATCGCCATCCTTTCCCAAATTGATCGCAATGCTGAAGACCTCATGTCACTCAATTTATGTTTCCACGTTTGAAGGTTCAGGCTGAAGGAAAGAGTGATAATCGGGAAGCAGCCTGGAATGCCAAGTCATCAAGGCCTGCAGCTGGTAAAAGCGTGGTGAAAAATGACTCAAAGATTATCAAAATGAACCCTAAAATAACCAAACCTGAAAAAGAAACGAAGGGAATTTGAGATGAGGAAAACGCGGCTGATGATGATCCTAGCAGTACAACATCGAATTCATTGTCGTTTGCAGATCGAGTGACCCAAAAGAGAGGTGATCTTTATATTTGATCATTAAAGGCTGATATGAGCAGTCCAGTTCCTTGTAGCCCTTCCCTTCCTATATATATATATATATATATATATATA
>OLMO02000301.1:17281724-17322375 GCA_900291935.2 Cassiopea xamachana | reverse complement strand
CCCTAACCCTAACCCTAATCCTAACCCTAACCCTAACCCTAACCCTAACCCTAACCCTATTCCTACTCACTACCTTACCCTACTCACCTATTTACCTTTCTCACCTACTTACCCTACTCACCTATTTACCTTTTTCAGCACCTTACCCTATTCACCTATTTACCTTTCTCACCTACTTACACTACTCAACCGGCATACTCTACTCACCAACTTACCCTAATTACCACCTTACCCTACTCACCAACATATTCTACTCACCAACTTACCCTACTTATCACCTTACCCTACTCACCAACTTAACTTACTCACCCTACTCTCCAACATATTCTACTCACCAACTTACTCTACTCACCTAGTTACCCTACTCACCAACTTACCCTACTTTCTACCTTACCCTACTTACCACCTTCCCCTACTCAGAAACTTACCCCACTCACCAACTTACCCTACTCACCTAGTTACCCTACTCACCAACTTAACCTAATCACCAGCTTAACCTACTCACCAACTTACCATACTCACCTATTTACCCTACTCACCTATTTACCTTTCTCACCACCTTACCCTACTCACCTATTTACCTTTCTCACCTACTTACCCTACTCACCAGCATACTCTACTCACCAACTTACCCTACTTGCCACCTTACCCTACTCACCAACATATTCTACTCACCATCTTACCCTACTTACCACCTTACCCTACTTACCAACATATTCTACTCACCAACTTACCCTACTTCCCACCTTACCCTACTCACCAACTTACCCCACTCACCAACTTAACCTACTCACCAACTCACCCTACTCTCCAACATACCCTACTCACCAACTTACTCTACTCACCTAGTTACCCTACTCACCATCATACTCTACTCACCAACTTACCCCACTCACCAACTTACCCTACTTACCACCTTACCCTACTCAAAAACTTACCCCACTCACCAACTTACCCTACTCACCTAGTTACCCTACTCACCAACTTACCCCACTCACCAGCTTAACCTACTCACCAACTTACCCTACTCACCTATTTACCCTACTCACCTATTTACCTTTCTCACCTACTTACCCTACTCACCAGCATACTCTACTCACCAACTCACCCTACTCTCCAACATACCCTACTCACCAACTTACTCTACTCACCTAGTTACCCTACTCACCATCATACTCTACTCACCAACTTACCCCACTCACCAACTTACCCTACTCACCTATTTACCTTTCTAAGCTACTTACCCTACTCACCTACTTAGCCTTCTCACCAACTTACCCCACTCACCAACTTAACCTACTCACCAACTTACCCTACTCACCTAGTTACCCTACTCACCAACTTACCTGACTCACCAACTTACCTGACTCCCCAACTTACCCAATTCACCAACTCACCCCACTCACCAACTTAACCTACTCACCAACTTACCCTACTCACCTATTTACCTTTCTCACCTACTTACCCTACTCACCTACTTACCCTTCTCACCTACTTACCCTACTCACTTACTGTACTCATCTACTTACCCTACCCTTCAATGTCTTGATTCTATGCTACCTGCCAAAGTTTACACTTACAGTTACAATATTATTGCACTAATCACTTACATCAATTTTGAATTCTCACTACACCTTTCAGGTTACCCATACTGTGTCTGCAATGCTACCCCCTTCCTGATTTAACATTACCTATCGACCTAACAATCTTTACAAACATCACCTAGTGCACTTCTATGCATACTCGATTCTATCTCATTAGTTGTGATATATAAGCTCTACATTTACCCATGTTTTCTTATACATTCAATATTTCCCTCCCCCACAATATCAGTTGCAGAGTAACAGAGACAAAAAGTTGACATCTTTTAACATCTGCATCTATTATTTCCACAGAGGGTCACCAACCATTTTGAACTTACAGGCCAGAGTAGTTGGCTTTGTATGCATTCCATCCAGATCACATCGTAGTTGAGGCTGACTATGGCCCCAAAACTGAGGGTTGATGAACCTTGGTGCAAAATAAACAGTAATCTCTACAGAAGGAATTTCTTCACCAAACATAAAATATAATGAGGTAAAAGGAGAAAAGCAATAGGGCATATTCATGGCAGCCACTCATGCTTTGCAGTTAAGTTCCAGGAGTTTTCCAGGCATTTCCAAGGACTTCCTATAAACTTCAACAGAAGAGCCTTGATGAAAAACATAACTTAGAGTTCTATTTTTTCTATTTAATGCAACATTTCCAGAGTTCTAGATGGTTTACCAATTTCAAAGACAGCCACTGAAGCTACAACTGATGTAGTAATGAACAAATACACTTGATTACTGTTGCTATATGGCCATTTTTATTACTGAGCATATGGAGTGCTCTTCTAGCCTTAGATTCTAAGTTGGAAAGATTTCTAGCCCTTCCACAAAACTAATGAGAATCTTCTTTTTTCTTTACTTAGATGCATCCTGCCTTTCGATCAGTGTCTCTCTGACTAGCTTGTCAGTTGCTTGCATTATCTTAATGTAAATAAGCAGACTTTTGAAATGCATTATTGGAAGGTTTAAAAGAATCTCCATCTATATCAGTACAACTACCCATTCCTAGAGCATCTGCTTTAGCCCCTGAACTGTAAGGTTTTAGACCCAAAACTTAAAGTGTTATAAGACAACTACAGTTTATAAGAAGCCTACAGGTTATAAGAAACTACCCTTTCTCTGAACAGTAATGTACTGAAAACCAATAAAAATGTGCAAGCAAACACCTGCCAGTAACGGTAAAACTGGAGCTACATAGTCTAAAAATGGAGGAATCTAGTCTAAAAGGACAACCGGACTGGACTGGAATCGTTGATATTGTCATAATTAAACATTTTGTCGATATGAGATTTGATTGAAAAGTGAGAAATATAAAAATAATCAAATACATAGTCAAGTACTAATATGTAACTGAGAAGATTGTAAAAGACAATTATTCTTAGTGATAACAAGGCAGGCAAGGCGCAACCAAGTAAAAAGTGAGAGCTGGAAAGAATTTGACGGGGGGGGTGGTAAGTCAAAATAACTGGAATCTATAAAACATTTGCACTTTAAACATTGCTGGGCGGCTAAAAGTGGGGTGGGGCTGATGCCCCCTAGCTCCTCCGGTTGGCCCCATTCTTGCAAGGTGCATTTGCAATTTCAAAACAATGAAAATAAACATAGTCATGTCACTTACATGTTGGTAAATTCGCCTTCTTCAATATAGCTTCCATTTACTTCTAGAGATTCTTTCTCATTTCTCAATATTTCTTCTTCTCTGCATGTGCCATCTTTCTCGCTAACCACTGATGATGACCTTTTACTTTTGCGACCAGTTGAACGGATTCTCGAGATATGAACACCGCTTTGAATTGAAACTTCAAAGGTTTCACCGTGCAAAGAGATGTCAGAATCGGATATCATCTTAGATGAAACACCATTTAAAATACCATGAGTAGCAAACAGGTAAACATCAAAACTCAAGGCAACATCTGTTAGAATCAGACTTTGACTTTAATCAGTATCGTTGATGTTGATGTTGTTGTTATTGAACTCTGAACTTTGAACTTTGGCCTATGAACGCTACACAGTGCTTTCTTACTTCATGTGTGTTAGATTTGATTATCCATGTTGATCATTGTGTTCAAATATTATGTGTTTATATTTGCATCAATAGATTAATGAGGAAGTGTTTTTCTTTGGATACCTAGTACAATTTTACAGGTTATGGGCCCAGATTGGAACAGCTGCTGTGTGTAAAACAAGATGTCCAATACGAAAGGTCAGGCACTTCGAACATTCGATTTTCAAAAGTTAGGTCATTCAAACTATAATGAATGGAAACGACAAATGAAATGGCTCCTCTTTGGAGAGGATCTATGGGGATATGTGGATGGTTCAGAGGTCAAACCTGGGGTTGGTGCAGCTGACGATGGAGTCAGAAAATGGAGAAAAGGTAACCAGAAAGCTCTATATTTTATTGGAACCAGTATTGAATCAGAGCTTCAAGTACACATAGATAATATTGAAAATGCTAAAGAAGCATGGGGATATCATAAAGAATCAGTTTCAGCCTGTGTCCTTAATGCAAAAAATTCAGCTTCGCAAGCAATATTATCAACTGGAGTTTCAGTATGGAGGGGATATACATATGCATGTTAGAAAGTTGTGTGAGCTTCACAATGAGATGAAAGAACTAGGAGAGCCAATAGATGATACAGAATTAGCAATGACACTTTTAGCTAGCTTACCTTTTGAGAGATATCAGTCTTTAATTGTTGCATTAGATGTAGCTGGAGAGGACAATCTGAGTTTCAACAATATAAAAGCTTTGTTGCTTAATGAGGCTGATCGTCTAGCACAGGGGTCTCCAAAGTTTTCCAGCGGAGGGCCACATTGCTGAATTTTTAAAGCTTCACGGGCCAAGGTTCTAAATTATTTATTTTACCAAAATACATGCAATGTAAATAAACAGTGAATTAATAATTAAGAAATGTTATTTATTCAGTATATAACTACAATGCATATAATATCAGCAACAATTAACATGTTTTTTAACTTCGATCAATAGGGGAAAAAATGAAATTGTTTCATTTCTGACAAAATTTTGTCCAACTGAGGTTCAAAATCAGTGGTTCCAATAACAAGCAAAGAATTTAAATATTCATCAGACAACTGTGATCTGTAGCAGGATTTTGTGTATTTCATCTTTGAAAAAGTCTTCTCACACAAATATGTAGTGCCAAAAACTGAAATGAATTCACAGGCAAACTTCCTTAAATAAACAAATTGGTCAGATGGAAGGCATTTGTAGAATTCAGTTAAATTTCCTTCTTTATATTTGTCCTTCAGGATGTCATTGGATTGCAAATCTATAACTTCCATTTGTAACTCAGACGGTAAGTCTCCAATAACAGAGTCAAATGGATTTTCAAAAAGTCTTATTTCTAAAGATTATGCATCAAGATCAGAGAAACATTCTTCAAATTGTTGTTTCAAAGCTAAAATGACATCTTGAGCAAACAAGTTTGGAAATGGAGTGGCAGCTTCCTGTCTATATTTGTCACATCGTGAAAAATGAGTAGAGCAGCTTCTTGCTAACTGACTTTCAAATAGTGTTAATTTCTGAAGAAAAGCTTTCACCTTTGAGTACAAATCACAGATGAGTGAAGTTTCACCTTGTATCGGTAGGTTGAAATCATTGAGATGCATAGTTAAATCAGCTGAAAATGCTAATTTCCAGAGCCATTCACTGTCTTTGAACGCCACCTGTGAATGGTTTCTCTCATTTAAAAAAAAATATTTCAATTTCAGTTTGAAGCTCAAAAAATCTAGACAGAATTTTTCCATAGGTAAGCCATCTTACTGAAGTATGGTAAGGTAGGTCTGGAAACTCAGCATTCATTTCCTCCAAAAAATCACGAAATTGGAGATGTTTCAGTCCATGAGATCTTATGTAGTTAACAATGGAAATCACAGGGTCTAATACAGATGATAAATCAAGATACTTTCCACACAGTGCTTGCTGATGAGGAATACAGTGTATTACCAAAGGTTTCAATCCACCGGAATTCTCAACTGCTTTGTTAATTTGCCCAACTAAGCCCTGTTTGGTTCCACACATATTTCTGCCACCATCTGTTGTTATACATTTTAGTTTTTCCCATTCCAAATTATACTCAGCCACTGACTTTTCCACTTCTCTAGAAATATCTATGCCTGTTGTTGTTCCATGCATGCTGTGCACAGATGCAAGTTCCTCAGTAATCTCAAAATTAGCATTTATTCCTCTAATGAACAATAACAGTTGGGATGTGTCTGATACATCAACTGACTCATCAAATGCAACAGAAAAGCATACAAACTTGCCGGCTTTGTCTTTCAGCTGTGATTTAATATTTCTTTCAATATTTTCAACCCTACGAGCAACAGTATTCGCAGAATGACTAATTGCGGAAAATAAATCTACTTTTACTGGACACATTTCCTTAGCTACCTCATTTAAGCACTGTTTAATACGTTCACCATCTGTAAATGGCTTACCTTTCTTCGCCAAAAGGTGAGCAACATGGAAGCTTGCTCTTGTTGCTGCCTCATGTTCTATAGCCTTCTTCTTGAAAATAAACTGCATTGATGATAAATTGTTCTTTAATTTGTCAAATTTCTCTTTACGTAGCTGTCCAGTGAATTGGCAGTACTGTGATGAATGCTTTGTTTCATAATGTCCGCAAATGTTGTACTCTTTAAGTACTGCAATTGTGTCGTTGCATATAACGCAGAGTGCCTTGTTCTTTGACTCTGTGACAAAATAGTCTATGTTCCATTGTTCCTTAAAAACTCAACACTCAGAATCAATTTTTCGTTTTCTTCCTTGAGCTAACATTTTTACCAAAGCACGACAAATGCTCCTCGACAATAAGATGATATAAGACGACGGAACAATATTCACAGATCACTTGATACGTAGGCCTACTTTCATCTAGGCAGCGATGATGATATATGACTCACGCTTGTGCATAACGAAAGCGGTATCACGCGAGGAAAGAGACACCAAGGTCCCTGAATAGCATGTCCGAGACAAGGCCGTTGTCAGCCAATTAACGCACGCTTCAGAAACAACTCGCTGTTGAAGCTTGGGTTGTGACCTTCATCCATGGTTGTGAGTGTTGTGACTCAGTCGTTGAAAGCACCGATATGACGGAAGGACAGCAGTGATCATGTGTTTCTATTTTTCATCTGCGAGTCAAGTTTGAAACGCTTATCTTGTGCGCTTATCAGTTAGCGTCGTCTTGCATTTGTTTCAGCTCTAGATTTGTCAAGCATGTTAAAAGGGTTATAAAGTATATTTGTTTTTGTATGATTTCGGCAAGGCCTGTCTTTCGACATTTGTTTTATAATTTTGAAGGAGAGCTCGGCGGGCCGGATTAAAAACCCTTCACGGGCCGTACTTTGGAGACCCCTAGTCTAGCAGATAGTAATGCAGATAGTTTGCGAGCTGTTGCTAATTTTGCATCAATTTCAAAATCAAAGTCAAGAAGACAGTTACAATGCTATGCATGTGGAAAAAAGGGGCATTTTGCAAAGGATTGCAGAAGTCCAAAGAAAAGAGAGAAGAATGTATCACATGAGCAAAATTATCCAAGGATTAATGCTCAAGTAGCCCATATTTCAGAGGACCAAATTCAAGATGATGCTGGATTTGCCTTAACAGTAACAAGCAAGTATTGCAAGATGGATGGAGTTTGGATTATTGATTCAGGAGCAAGTCAACATATGGTATCAGACAAAAATTTGCTTAAAGATTTTCATGCTTATGAGAAACCACATGACATAAAATTAGCTGGCAATTGTGATCTGGCATATGCAATTGGTGAAGGAAATATCAAGAAAATTAAATTTGAATGTGGAGAAATGCTTGTTAATTTAATGAATGTTCTGTATGTTCCAGATCTTGGAGATAACCTTTTATCAGTGCATTCCATGACAATGCATGGTGCCAATGTGATTTTTTCCAAAGGAGTTTGCAAGATATCAGCAAATGGCAAGATCTTAGGCATTGGTCAAAAGTATGAAAGGCTGTTTGGGATTAAAGCAGTGTTTCCAGACCATGTGTGTATAGCACAAGCAAAACCACTTGATGATTATTCATTAGAGTTATGGCATGATAGAATGGGTCATATCAATAAGAACAGTATCAGCACATTACAGAAAGTAGTAGAAGGCATAAATACAATAAAAAGGGTTAACCATTGTTTAAGTTGTGCTAAAGGAAAGCAACAAAGAGAACCATTCAAATCAAGATCATCACATTCAGAGGACATATTGGATATAGTACACACAGATGTAATGGAACCATTTGAGATTGAGTCAATTGGTGGGTCTCATTATATATGCACATTTATAGATGACAAGTCAAGATATGCATTTGTGTACATGATTCAATCCAAGAAAGAGGTGTTTGAGAAATTTGTGAAAATGATGGAAATACAAACAGGAAGATCAATAAAGAAAGTCAGAAGTGACAATGGGGGTGAATATTCTTCTGTAGCAATGAAGGAATTTTGCAAAAAGAAAGGTATTCAACATCAGTATACTACTTCATATACACCTGAACAAAATGGAGTGGCAGAGCGTTTTAACAGAACAATAGCAGAGAATATGCGTGCTATGTTATATCATGCAAAATTACCTAAAAAGTTTTGGGCAGAACCTATAAACACAGCTGTATACCTCAAAAATAGATCTCCTCATTCATACCTTGATGGAATTACACCCTTTGAAGTTTTTCATGGACAAAAGCCACATTTTTCAAATCTCCGTGTTTTTGGATGCCTTACAACAGTCCATATTCCAAAGCAGCAAAGGTTGAAAATAGATGCAAAAGCTGAGGTCAAAATCTTCATTGATTATCCAGATAATGTGAAAGGTTATAGATTGATAGATCCAGAATCATTGAAAGTAACCATAAGTCACAATGTTATTTTTCATGAAGATAAATTTATGTGACATTGAGAATACTGTTAATAATCAACTAGTTACAACCTCAAATTATTTTGATATTAATTACTGCAATGATGATGATGATGATGATGATGATGGTGGTGGTGGTGGTGATGATGATGATGGTGGTGGTGGTGGTGATGATGATGGTGGTGGTGATGATGATGATGGTGATGGTGATGATGGTGATAATGATGATGATGATGATGATGATGATGATGATGATGATGATGATGATGATGATAATGGTGGTGGTGGTGATGATGATGATGGTGATGGTGATGATGGTGATAATGATGATGATGATGATGATGATAATGGTGGTGGTGAAAATAACATGGTTATTGTGAATAAAACTCTAATGTACAAATGAGTAGTGATGTGTCAGAGGAAGCTGTAGATTTGGAGTATGTCTCAGGATTGTCTCAAGAGGAAGATAGTGTTCATGTGGGTGCTACATATGAAGAAACTTTTATGAATCAGATTAAGTCACTTCCAGAAAAACGACCATCAGCATTGCGTCCAATAAATGACATGTCTGCAGAATACTGTAAACTTGCTGAATCATTAATATCTGAAATTAATGAACCAAGTAGCATTGAGGAAGCATGGCAGAATGAATATGGAAAGTAATGGATGGCTGCAACAGACAGTGAATTTGAGTCACTTATAGAAGCAAATACCTGGGAATTAGTACCATTACCAAAAACTAAGAACATTGTTGGATGTAAATGGATTTTTTCAAAGTGAAGCGCAAAGCTGACAATTCTATAGACAGATTTAAAGCACGTCTGGTTGCACAGGGTTACAGTCAGAAACATGGTATTGATTTTGATGAAGTTTTTTCACCAGTTGCTCGATTTGCTACTATAAGAATTGTACTGGCATTGTCAACACTTTTAGATCTTGATGTGCACCAACTTGATGTAAAGACTGCGTTCCTTAATGGTTCATTAGATGATGAAATTTATATTCAGCAGCCTGATGGCTATATCAATAAGAAACATCCACATTATGTTTGTAAACTAAAAAGAAGCATTTATGGCTTGCGACAAGCTGCAAGGTGTTGGAATAAAGTGATAGATGGATATTTGAAATCAAAGAATTACAAAGCAAGTTCAGCAGATTCATGTGTTTACATCAAACAGGAGAATGGAAGTTTTATTCTTTTATGTCTTTATGTTGATGATATCCTGATAGCATCAAATAATATTAGTATGCTTGAAAAAGAGAAATCTGAGCTTGGTAAAAGATTTTCTGTTACAGATCAAAGTGAAGTACATTACATCTTAGGAATGGCAATTAAGCATGATAGATCTAGAGGAACAATGTTTTTAAGTCAGAATAACTATGTCGAAAATGTTTTGAAGCGATTTAGGATGGAATCCTGCAATTCAGTTACTACTCCACTAGCAGCAGGTGTCAAGTTGTCTAAATCTACAGAAACTGAGAACTCTGTAAATTGCAATTTGTATCAACAGGTCATAGGCTGTTTAACATATTTAATGACAGCTACTCGACCAGATCTTTCAGCTGCAGTTAATTTATTGAGTCAGTTTATGTCTAATCCAAACAAAGAACATTGGTCTTCAGTTAAGCATATTTTGCGATACTTATGTGGCACTACTGAACATGGATTGCGTTACACAAGGAACAGTGGAAACATACTTTTAACTGGATATAGTGACTCTAGTTGGGGTGATTGTATTGATACAAGACGTTCAACATCTGGACATGTGTTTCTCCTGGGTGGCAATCTGATTACTTCGAGAACAACGAAGCGATCTACAGTAGCAAAATCTTCCACAGAAGCTGAGTTAGTTGCATTGAGTCAAGCTACACAAGAATGCTTATGGCTACGTCAATTGTTGAAGGATTTAGAATTTAATTAGAAAGGTGCCAGTGTTATTTTTGAGGACAATCAAGGTGCCATAAATTTGACGAAACATCAAAAACATCATGATCGTACAAAGCACATTGCAATACATGACTTGTTTTGCAGAGAACGAGTACATTCAGGGAAAATTGATGTTTGCTATTGTACTACTAACAAAATGTTAGCAGATATTATGACAAAATCAGTATCACATGTACAAATTCAAAAGATGTGTTTTTTACTTGGAATCAAGAATAACAATCAATAAACGATGCTGATTATGGGTGGCTGTTAGAATCAGACTTTGACATTAATCAGTATCGTTGATGTTGATGTTGTTGTTATTGTTGTTGTTGCTGAACTCTGAACTTTGAACTTTGGCCTATGAACACTACACAGTGCTGTCTTACTTCATGTGTGTTAGATTTGATTATCTATGTTGATCGTTATGTTCAAATATTATGTGTTTATATTTGCATCAATAGATTAATGAGGAAGTGTTTTTCTTTGGATACCTAGCACAATTTTACAACATCAATAGGATATATATATATATATATATATATATATATATATATATATATATATATATATATATATATATATATAGGAAGGGAAGGGCTGCAAGGAGGGCTGGACTGCTCATATCAGCCGTTAATGATCAAATATCAAGATCAACCCTCTTTTGGGTCACTCGATCTGCAAACGACAATAAATTCGATGTTGTACTGCTAGGATCATCATCAGTCGTGTTTTCCACATCTAAAATTCCCTTCGTTTCTTTTTCAGGTTTGGTTATTTTAGGGTTCACTTTGACAATCTTTGAGTCATTTTTCACCACGCTTTTACCAGCTACAGGCTTTGATGACTTGGCATTCCAGGCTGCCTCCCGATTATCACTCTTACCCTGAGCCTGAACCTTCAAATGTGGAAACACAAATTGAGTGACATGAGGTCTTCAGCATTAAGATCAATTTGGGAAGGGATGGCGATAAAAATGGGGGGAATATGAATAACTCCTGTGCAGAATGATAGGCAAGTGTAGAGGACATAAAACATCTGACATGTAGCGAAAAAATTTACAAAATAATTTAGAAAAAGCCCTTAAAATCGTCAAAGAGAATGCATACAGCTAACTTGACTAGCGAAACTAATTTTTGAAGGTCTCAACTGCTTTCAACTTGTTTGAAAATGAACTCTCATATTTTACGGTTTTACACAATACCACTTACATCGAGTTCCTCAAAAAATCATCCAAGTCATGAAAGCAAATATTTTCAGATAACTTTTTCAAAAGAGAGGCACGTTCTTCTTTCTACAAATAAAAAAATAATTACGCACCACAGAAACCGAACCAATACATAAATATTTTTGTTGAAATACGCAATAGTGCGTCAAACACTATTTAAAAAGAATTAATGTGTCATCATGCAATTGGCAAGTCTGTTAAACACAATTCTAACGCAACGCAACGCAAATCGCATAGGTTTTCCAGCCGAATGGGAAATGTCCCCAATGCACTGAACTCTTTCCAGGAGCACGGGATATGCATAAAATTTCATATTGCCTTGTAATCAGAAATAACCGATGCCAAAGGGACTGTATTACTTGTGTATATATCCCATCATATCATGCTTTATCCTATCCTCATTACCAGGGCCGTGGCTACAGGGGGGTGTGGGGGTGTAACACCCCCCAGGCGTCGAGCTTGTCGGCAAATTTACTAAGAATTAAGGTGTTGTCGGCAATTTTCAGAAAGTCAATATTGTCGCAAGAAGACGATAGCTAAAATTGATTTCTCAATGACATTCCCTGACTTCACGACAAAGCTTTACAGGAAATGTGCTCTCTCCAGTGCTTCCACTTTGGAAAATAAAATTTCCTTCCAGCTTTGACATTATTTCGAAATTTCCTTCCAATTTCCTTCCACCGCGAGGCCAACAAATTTACCCCAAAATTAGTTAAAATGGCCCTAAAATGACGCATAAATAGCTCTCAGTGCTTCGCGCATATCTTAACATAGTGTTAAATGATAATTTATGTAAATTATGCTATGCTGCTGTTTAATTATTTTGATTTGAGCGTGATGCAGACACAAGAAGAAATTGAATGTGTTTGAATAGTGATGAACAAAGCAAAAAAGCTGATTTTATTGCATTTTTCAACAAAACAATTAGCGAGATATTTAAAATATAAAAACATACAATAAATAACAGAAGAAATCAGAGCAATAATAATGGTTTTAATGTCAATGTAATACAGTTCATTCAGTCTGGAAGCTAGTTTTTACAATTCGAGGGGGCAGTTGTTTAAAAAACAACTTAAAACTATATTTTTCTCCTTTTTGTAGCGAATTTCCTTAATATTCCTTATATTTTACTCGAATTTCCTTCTTATTCCTTCTAAATTCGATTTCCTTCTGATTTTCTTCTGAAGGTTGAAATTTCCTTAAAAAAGGAAATTTCCTTCTAAGTGGAAGCACTGGCTCTCTCATCAGGAAATGTAGCCTCAGAGCTTTCATCACTTCATTAGTTCTACAGGCTTTGTTAAAGTGAACTAGTCATCCATCCATCCTTTTTTAACATTATAAACTGCAATCAATAGGTCAAATCTTTTTTCTCCTCAAGGAAGAAAGCAAAAGCCACACCCAAAACCACGCCCTTCTGTCGGCAAAATTAATAGCAACACCCCTCCACCCTTCCACCTCTAGCCACGGCCCTGGTCATTACATACTTAATGTTTATCGCATACATTCTCCACTCTCAGGGGAAACCCCTTTCATTGTATTGATAAGCAGTTCTTAGATTTGAATAGCCTTAGCATAACTCTCCTGAGGAAAAATATTTACTTTTCACTTTTTTGTCAGATTTTACTAGCCTTAAAATAAATATCCTGTGGAAGAAAGCTCACTTTGATATTTCTTTTAACTTCATACTTTAGAAAAATAAATTTTCTTGGCCTACCTTACGAAGGCCTAAGGTGTACATTGGAAACAAATCCCGTTCTCCTGCAAAGCCCTCTCATTGTATCGATAAGAGGTGTTGAGATTGGAAAAATAACTTCTATTGAAAACGGACAATTGCATTCTCAACTTCACGTCTCTGAATTTGGGTCTAACTCTGAATCTGAGCCTGGAGGTATATTCTTCAACTTGCGTTCTTGCCAAACACTCTGCACTCGAAGCATGGAAACTGCAACAGCAATCTGAAAATCAGGTTCACGTGGAAATTTGGGATGCCTTCGATGAACTGGGACCTTTCCATGGTATACGGAACAAAATTGGCTTCGCCGCTGTCATCTTGAAAAGGTCCTCATTTGCAATGGATTTCCTCCATGCTTTCACAGGGTCTGACGAATAGCCATTCTCAACAAGCATTGCAAGCAGGTCATGTTTGGTTCGCTTCGCCTTTCGGGCGGATATGAACAATGTGATACTCATTAAATATACACAAACTATATACCATATAAAAGCCCTCCTTCTATACGTTCTGAATATGCAAGAAAATTCCAAGTTTTCCTTAGGGGAGGGAAGTTATAACTAAAATACAACTCACCAAAAACCCTTGCATTGGCCTTGTATTTACATGCCCTTCTGATCAAATAATCACCCAATAATCCTCCGTATATCCGAACGATAAAGCTTTTTCAGCTTAGTCTCTTTCTCTTATTCAACCGCACTATGCAACAACCAAGTATAAGATCACTTGCCTCTCCCTTGACTGCCAGTCTTCTCCTTCTTGCAATCCTAACGTTTTGGCGCTCAAACTGCTAATGCAGATTTCTGCAGAATGCTTTGCTGTGCTTACCCCCCTCTGCAGACTGGTGCTAACAAGCGGAAGCTGAGGTAGCGGCATAAAGGATGGACCGAGATTGATTATATGCATTTCTTTTATAAGATGGACCGAGATTGATTATACGCACTTTTTTGTAAGAAACACAATCTGTTTATTTTCTTGATATTTGCTCAATTCCAACTAGAAATGTTTTATAATTGTCTTTAAATTCTTAAAGCTCCCAATCATATAACAACACAGAGTGGACACATGTGATGCAAAAATAATGTAAAACAGTGTCTTCAAATTATATTTCATCACGTTGAATTTTTCAAGCCCTCCCCTCCCCCTCGCTTATTAGCACTCTGCTCTTATTCAGGACCTAGGGGCATAAACTATTTTGATTTATAGCCGGTGGTGATTTCTAGTGGGCTCAGGGGGGCAGAGCCCCCCTTGTTAAAATCTTTGTTCATTTTGGGGGGGGCTCAGCCACCCAACTTTTTGTATCAATCTTGCATACATACATGTATATTATATAGCAGGAAGCAGCTTGATGCCCACTCTTAATGCATTTAATTCATTCAAGGTGTTAACGAAACAAAGTTTGTAGGAAACCCCACCTCAATTTCCTGTCCCAAAGTTTTACAAATACTTTATCGCGGCACGAAGAATACATACTTAAATGCTTTTTTCCCCGGACACTCATTAGAGTATGAAAAGGTTGGGATAGTGGCATAATGCTTAACCGAATATATACGGAGATGCTGTAATGTGCTAAGATGCGATTAATTGGCCCCAAGTGTGACCAATTAGGACCCATTAACATTGTTTACTTGAAGAGGATCTTTTCTCATGTTTTTTTGTTTTCGAAAATCAAAATATAGGCATTTTCTGTTAGCATTCTTGAAAACTTTCCTTGTGATGGCACAAATATTCACCTTACAAACGTGCTTTTGAAATGAGTAGATGGAGAGTATTTGTGGGTCCAAATAAACGCGGTCTGAATCATGCTTCAGAATCATGCATCAAGTTCATGCTTCCAAAATAAAGCAAAGGTCTTAAGATCACTTAAATAACTTTCAAGGATTAGATTCTTACTTTCATTGACAATTTTCTGCAGACGAAAAGCAAATAAATGAGTCTTGACACTGCATAAGAGCAACAACTTGATCAAAAATAAAGACTAATTTGGAAACAATAGGAAGACCACTCAGGAAGTCAGACAAAAATTCTGAAGTCCTAACTTTTCAACAAGCAGATTTATGCTCAATGACAATACGCTGATCCAGTGAAATATCTTTGCGGCTGAGAGTTCGGCTTTGCATTGGGATCACAGCAATATGTCAAATAAAGAATCTTGTAAGGAATAGTTTTGGAATCTGCACCAATAATGAAAACTGCTAATAGAACACATATGTGTCAAATCAAACAATGCATCACCTTGGTTTATTTCACATTGCTCTGATTCAAAGATGCTCTCATATACAGCATACATATATAAATCAATTGCATAAGTAGTAAAACACTGTGGGATCCCAATACATCACATCCTGAATGTCTGGTTCCTTGCATTCTGCTCCGCAAACTCCTTTTAAATTCTCTCGGTATAAAAAGCCCTGGCTATAATGAACTCTAGGTATTATCAACCAAATTTTAGGTACCTTCATCATAATTACCCTCAATATAATGAACTTTTCATTCAACGATAAAATAGAAGCGTCACAAACTTTGGAATTAGTGTAAGCATGGATTTTTATAATTCTGAAATAGGACGAGATGCATGGAAAAATTAATGGCTTTTAAAGGGAAAATAAAAATTAATGAGCAAAGTCAAAATACAGAAGCTGTAAGTGGAGTACAAGGTGCTTTGAGCTAATTTTCAATTTACGCTAACAATACTTGAATTGAATTTGTTTTTATTAAACTTTGGACAGAAGTTGAAGGTAGCTCAAATAAGCACACGGATGGGTCTATGAGGCGCGCACTACTTTAAAATGCATAAAAATTGTCCTCCGTATTGGACGAACTCCTGATATAATGAACTATTATGTGATTACCTTTAGAGTTCGCTGAAAATTGAAGACTTAATATGGGTAAATCACAACAGAAAATTTCACTTCCAATGAACTCATGAAGAATTTATGGGCCTGATTATGAGTCCCTTTTTGTCACGGCAGTCAGGATATCTCGGTAACGGGGCAACTTTACAGCCTGGTATTATATGCAAAGCTTGATAAGCACTCAATTGTTTGGAGAAGAGTGTCAAATGTTAAAAATGGCTCCTAATCAAGCTAAAGCGAGAATGTTGAACACGTGGTTGATGCTCTTTTAGGAATGCTTTGCTTACAACTTATATTTATAGCTTTCTTTATGACTCTCTATCAAAACATGTGAAGGTTTTACTATTCTAAGCAGAAATAATTACAATTGGAAGTCTTGATGTTCAGAACTTTAAATAGTAAGGGCAGGCCGGTTTGTACTGTTGCTGGAAGAGTTCATACAAGATGGAAAACTTTGAATACTGGCATTTCTCCTAAAGACTTTTTCTACAAGTATCCCGGCTGCAGGACTAATGGTTCATGTTAATTGATATTGCATGCACAACTTTCCATACTATTCAGCATGGCATCCAAGGTATCTTGGCTTGATAAAATGAGAAGCCTCGTGCGCCGAGTCAAAAAGTCTACCTGTAATATCAAAGCTAAATTTTTAATACGAGCATAGGATAAGCCAAGACAGCCCGAGTACCGAAATATCCAGACTATTGAGATAAAATTTTTCACGTAATCAGGCCCTAACACACTCAAGAAGACCTTCCCAACAATGATACTTTTTACTTTATACCCACATCTACAAAAAGAGTTGAGCAAAGGAATAAATACGTAATGCTACCTAGTGATTCATAACTGACATCCAATAACTAGAACTCAATTTCAGTGTCAAGTAATATTCACAAAAAAACAAGCAATTATGTATTTTTGAGCTTCATCATAAAATAAAACAAATACAAATCAGTAAAGTGATAGTATATATGATGGAATCTTTCAGTTCAAAACTAACTGCATTAAAGCTACCCACAATAGTGTCCAAGCCGAACTTCTTCTAAAGCTTGTTCTAACAAAGAAATTTTCTTCACATTTGCTGGCCATTTCAGCACAAAAGCATCTTTGTTTAGCACAAGTAGTGACTTTTCCTTCAACATCAAAACGAGTTTAGTACCAACATGCAAACTTGGGCTACTGCATGACTTAGATTGATAAATGTCAATCTTTCTTCCAGTAACAAAATCCTTTTTCCCTTTCTTATAAACTTTTTTTATCCTGAGGGTTATCTTTCTCCAAGCATCATTGACCTCAATATCACGAACTTCGCCAAGAATTACTGAAAATTGAGTTTAAGATAATTAATATGGGAAGATCATTACGTGATTGTATAAAAGATTTACATTTTTCCGTGAAATTAAAATTGTTCCAAAAAACTTAAGCACTAACGTTCGTCAGTGTAATACACCAATACCCCTCAATGTTTTCGATTGAATAATTAAAAGCTTAAGCATACTCTTGTAACTTTAGCTCTAAAACATATCTTCTGCAATAGCAGACTGCTTCACTGAACCAAAATTTTCCCAAAAGAAAATCAAAGCAGTGGCATATCAGCAGAGGTAGATATCATTGACGTCAATGATTGGAATTGCAAACGCTGTTAAGTTCTAACACATTAAGTACGTAATAGCATGATCTGATTCACAAAAAATGTACAAATTGATCAAGAACAGATATTCTTTTTGCATTATATACTTCACATAGTGAACTGACACAATAAATAACCCAATATCGATGGTTATGTTCATCATTATTATCACTTATAACATACCAAAATCACTGCGTTGACAGGCCCAATTTTTTAGTTCTTTTGCAATAAACGAGCGTTCTTCACTACAGACTTTGTCTAAAATGTAAGATCACAGTATTGACTCTCCTAAAATAACTCAACACAACTGTAAATCACATTATAGATACTAGAACAAGTAAGGAATTCTCAGTAAATGTAGCTCTATATCTTTTTTTCAAGTGTTCAAAATTACAAACCTTGAATGCAAACACATTCGTTACCATTGCAAATAGTCTTAAGTAATTGACTGTCTGCTTTTGGTCCATAAAACTGGGTGCATTTCGTTTCTGAATGTAGAATGACAGTTTAAAAATTAGGTCTGTGAAATAAATAACAAATGATAATTTATAGAGATATAGTATACTCCCAATAATCCAGAATCGGTTAATCCAGATCTTTGGATAATGCGGATCTTTCATACTCCCAAAATTTTACGTAAACTATACTGCTTATTCCGATATTTTTAGAGGTGATTCCGCTTTATTTGGAATTCCCATCAAATACTGATTTTCGAAATGCCTGAAAGTATCAGAATCTCCAAAAATTTTTACAAAAACTCCTCTTCTGAGAAGAAGGAGAAAGAATACACAAAATGTAAGGGATTTTTACATAATCATTTCACTAGTTGACAGCCGTATCTATGTCACGTGCTTGTCAACAATAATTAGGCCACTGTCACTGTTCGAATCCTTCAACTCAATTTATAAGAATTGACGAAAATATTATGAAAGTACTAATGGAAGTCATAGGAAATATCTGAGCTTGATTAGTCTCAAACTATGATTACATTATTTTAACCCATACTTCATTTTATTCTTCAAAAATTGAACCTTCCGTTTACCGTATTTCCTCTAATAAGCGCCCCCTAAATCTATCAAAATTTAATGAGCGCCCCCTTCTAATGAGCGCTCCCTCAAAATCATAAATCATTCATTAGGTAGAAAAACCTCATTACTTATGTCATAAAATGTGGTTTTTTCTATAAAGATTTCTTTTCGAAGTTAAAATAAAAATGTGTGTATCTCAATGACATCGATGAGGCGGCACCTGCTTTTACCATTGTCGAGACTAGTGATAATGATAATGAGGACATAGAAATTTCAATCATTTAACTGCTTTTATATTCTTATCTTATATTCTATTTTTATATTTTATATTGTTTGACAAATTATCTCTATTTTTGGATTAGCTACCTGAATAAAATCTGAAAAATTTAATGAGCAACCCCCTCTGATGAGCGCCCCCTCCAATGAGTACCTCCAAAAATGACGAAAATTTAATGAGCACCCCGGACGCTCATTAGAGGAAATACGGTATTTGGACTACCGCTCAATCCAAACTTTGCCTTACTCCCGAATCAATCCGCAATATCTGGAGCATTCTGTGCATTTAAAGACATTTAAAAAACAATAGCATAAACTTATCGGTCTTCAAAAACGTCAAAATCCCTAAAAATGAAAACCAGCTGGAAATGGCTTGGAATCTCGCTTATTGATTTGTGTCCATGGAATATTCCTCAAAAAATAACAACAGGGGTTGGAATAAATGGGGGAAAGAATAATCAGGAGGCTGGAAAATTCCATTATACACGATAGGCCGAGTGTGTGATAGGGCTTTAAGACTACTACTNTAATTGTTTACCAAACATTCGAAGATGAATTTCTATGCTCCGGCTCGAATCATTTACAAATGCTATTTAGCAGAGGGCACCTATTTGGCACTAAAGACTGCCTTCTGACCACGGGAGAAAGGAGAGCGCGTATAGAGCGTAGCAGACAGTGACTTGATTGTGTGGTATGAATACAAGAGCTTGGAGAATGAAAAATACTGTAAACAACAAATTTAATGTGTTGCATTTAAATCATTTCAGCGATTACAGTAGAAGGATGGGCTTCAAGCCCTGCAAAACCTATAAGATGGAGAGCTCATAAGTTGAGAAAGATGAAAATATGGGCACAAAGTATTACCTGGTTCATAATAATCGTAAACAACCACTGGAACAGATTGCAAAACTCCAACTTCAAAGACTTTGTTAAGAGTAAAACTAAAACAGCTTTTGACTTTTCGGATCTAAAAAACGAACATCAAATTTCAGATACAATAAAATTTATTCTCAATTAGAGATTTGCCATTCAACTTTGAAATACTAATACCTTAACCCGCTATTGGATCTTCTTGCACATGTACATCTAAGGTAATCACAATCATATATCAGGGTTCATACCCAATACGTGAATCGAAATTCCCTAACTATTCCCTGACTTTTCCCTTACTGGTAGTCAAAAAAACATCGACTATACCCTGACTCCTGTTTCACATATTTACAAAAAAGGCAAAGAAAATGGAGCCTAATAGATTGGTAATACACATATACTTGCTATTTCAAAATTCTAAATGAGAAAGTTCACATCTACAGACAAAAACTAGGTCAGCAACTTTGCAAACAACAGTTAATGAAAAGGTTATGCTGACTAAACAATTTGTTTTCCCTGGCTTTTCCCTGGCTTGTAAAAAATTTATAGAACATCCCCTGACTATGCCAGGTTTTCTCTGACTTTGTAGAAATGGCCTATTTTTCAGGTTTCCAGGTTCAGCATGAATCCTGTATATGTAATCCTAATGAAGAGGTGTTGATCGCATTTCCAATTGTAGCAACGAAAGTTACAAATCACAACCGTTATATACAACATCGTCATCATAAATCACAAACTATCACACGTGTCATACTTATCATAAATGTAATCATAACCCCAAATGCAATATTTAACTGATTAAAATTCAACCCTAAATTCAATACTTAATTAACTTTTCATATCTCTTTCAAAAAAATAAACTCTCATAGATTGCCAAGCAATTTTTTGATGAACAAAGAATTGGAAATCAAATACACATAAAACTTTTAGTTTATGCGAAACTATAAACAAAGGTATTAACTTCAAAACGGCATTACCTTTTGAAGATAAAGAACTAAAAATCTATCATTTATTTCATAGTTGTCGATTTTCGGATCTCTGCCACTAGAGAGAAGCTAAAAATGGAATTAAAGAGCACTGTAATATAGATATAATAATATTAACTTAAGTTACAAGCTGAGAATAAAAACATGCCAAATGCAGAATACACTAAATATACAACTAGCTAATGAAAGCCAACAGCCTGAGTAAAGCTGATGGTAAAAATACCTTTTTCATATAAATTTTAAGCTATAAAAATTCCAGTGATAGGAAAGAAGGTCGATACAGACAACACTAACAATGAGAATTTCATTTTCTGATATTTTCATCTACGAAAGTATAATTTTTAAATAAGCAGTTAGTATCCCCCATGACTGCAGCCTGCTGAAGTGTAGAATTTCCAGTTCAAGGAAACTGTTCCTACTTTCGGTTACAAGAATTCAATGTTATGTCTGAGGCTAAAGTGGATANATTGCCGTGGGAAATGGTTCTAGTAAACTTTCGGGACTTTGGGCAATCTTAGTTTTAAAAATTTCAGCTAACATCATATTCAAGAATTTTGATATGGAACCATCTTCTTCTAGCAGGGAAACAAAATTTTACTGGTACTGTTATATTTGTAGGGTCTTGCAGTAATGAAATAGGAATAACAACAAATAATAACAAAAAGTTCGCGAATCTTCTTCAATTAATGACTTTAACTATGTCTCATCTTACGAGTCGATACTACGACAACGGCAAGATTAACGAACAGAACAGCAACTTAAGTTCAAGCTCACAACAACTTAATTCACGGACAGCTTACACTATCAACTTCTCCTAGCGACTTCTACTGACGACTGAACTACACAATACGGCGTTGACATTTTATGGCAGACACATGACACAGCAAAGAGAAAGGGTTATTACCATAGAATTAGAAGGACTAGAATGCGTGCTTAGTCACGTGACGCGTAATGACTATGGGAAATCAAAATGGTACCAACACGTTGGCAAGAAAACTGCAACAAGTCACAATAGAGAGTGCTTCGTAGCAGTCTTCCTTGGTTTCTAGAAATGTTTTCACAAAGTTCGTGCATTTATTTCGGAGATTGTGTGACAGCTTCAATCTTGAAGTCTTTTATGATGGATTTAGCTGTGATAATCGCTGAATTTCAAAGAGAAAGTTGCGTTCTCTACAGAAAAACAACTCATTTCGCCAGTAAGTAGGCCTGTCATGGAGCAGGACATACCCAACCTATGTATAATAAGAGATGAAAATTTGATTTCTAAAGTGCTATTTTAAAATATGCACACATTTATATGATTTTAAACCTTAAGCTGTTTGACAAAAGGCGTCGCCCTGGCCCACGTTTGGTGAAAAGATTTCTAGGCCCATAAACATCACTTGGAAGATCCCTCGAACGTAACTACATGTTACCAATAGATTTTCTCATATTCTCCAAAGTGAATTAAATATTGCTAGTTGCATCTCTGATTGGCTTCTTAATACACACTGTTTAGCTTAGACATTCAACAAAATCTTCGCCCAGCTAACAAATCTGAAAGGACCTTATCCTTGCAAATGTAAACACAGCCAACAACTTATGCTTTTCAAACAAAGATTTTCACTAATAACAAGAATTTCAAGATAAAAGAACAATCTTATGCTTAAAAGCAGTGGTCTGGGAACAATTTTCATGCTTTGCTGTATTACAAAGAAGGAGAAAAGTAACATTGGGTTGTAGAAGATGGTCCATAGTGGGGGGGGGCTGAGCCCCCTCCACGAAACACCCGCTTATAAGGCAGTAATGAAATTAAAATGAACATTTGAGTAGATGTTTGTATAACAAGCTTACAAGAAGTCCAAAATAAATGAACACTCTTCTGCTTAAAACATAGTAATGAAATTAAAATGAACTTTTGAGTCAATGTTTATATAACAGGTTTCCAGTCCACAAATAGAAATTGNTCATGCATGCAAGTGGGGGCACTTCTTGTCTTTCCAAGGCTAATTTGCAGATATGCACGCGCAGCGGGCATTATATAACAGCTAGTTCTATGGTTATTACGTAAGGGCGATTACAACATAAGATGGCAACTGATGGGTAATGGCATGGAAACAGATTACTCACAAACAATGACTGGACGGATAAAAATAAAAACTACCTCATAGACACGGAACAGTAAACCTATTGTGTATCAGTATTCTCTGTAGGTAATACCTAGTGCAGTGATTTTCAACTGGGGTTCCCTGGAGCCCTAGGGTTCTGCCAGCACAATTCAGGGGCTCCGCCAGAAGTTGTATAGAAGCTACAATCAACAGTACAATTTAAATCTCCTGTGCAGATATGTGAAGGAGGGTTCCGCAAGCCACNATTGCCGTGGGAAATGGTTCTAGTAAACTTTCGGGACTTTGGGCAATCTTAGTTTTAAAAATTTCAGCTAACATCATATTCAAGAACTTTGATATGGAACCATCTTCTTCTAGCAGGGAAACAAAATTTTACTGGTATTGTTATATTTGTAGGGTCTTGCAGTAATGAAATAGGAATAACAACAAATAATAACAAAAAGTTCGCGAATCTTCTTCAATTAATGACTTTAACTATGTCTCATCTTACAAGTCGATACTACGACAACGGCAAGATTAACGAACAGAACAGCAACTTAATCTCAAGCTCACAACAACTTAAATTCACGGACGGCTTACACTATCAACTTCTTCTAGCGACTTCTACTGACGACTGGACTACACAATACGGCGTTGGCAGACACATGACACAGCAAAGAGAAAGGGTTATTATGTAAGGGCGATTAGAACATAAGATGGCAACTGATGGGTAATGGCATGGAAACAGATTACTCACAAACAATGACTGGACGGATAAAAATAAAAACTACCTCATAGACACGGAAAAGTAAACCTATTGTGTATCAGTATTCTCTGTAGGTAATACCTAGTGCAGTGATTTTCAACTGGGGTTCCCTGGAGCCCTAGGGTTCTGCCAGCACAATTCAGGGGCTCCGCCAGAAGTTGTATAGCAGCTACAATCAACAGTACAATTTAAATCTCCTGTGCAGATATGTGAAGGAGGGTTCCGCAAGCCACTGGAATAAATCCTTGAGGCTCCACTCCACCAAAAGGTTGAAAACCAATGACCTAGTGCACACTCATGAGTTTTTGATCTTCCTATAAAATGTCCTACTGTGAAAACTGCATGTTATTGTGCAGTTTTGAAATTGGCTATTTATAAATGTCCTCATTTATACTATTACGTAATTTTGGTCTACGAAAGGTTTCTCAGGAGACAGAAAATGCACTTCAATTATTGCACTCCTCAGTCACTATGGATCATTTTGGTATATCATACGTACTGATAAGGGCTTTGTATGCAAATTGGTGCATCTACTAGGTGGCATAACTTTTACATATCGTTGTCTCCTTTCTTTTACAACTAATTTCCTCACCCAAAATTATATTTCATTCTTGAATTTAGCATCATAAATTATTAATACAACTAATTTTCAACTTACTGTGTCAACTCTTAATATAGTTAAAAATGAAGAAGAGAAAAAGAAGTATGTTACGGTTGAATACATAATTTGCAGCTTTGCCTATGGTGCAAAAAGTTCCTACTATTGCTCTTATTTGTACTACCGTAAATGACCGAATAACCGCCCAGTGTCAAATAATCGCTCCTATCCGAATAACCACCATGGTTAACGAGCAAAATTTAGCATTAAGCACCCCTGTCGAATAACTACCACGACCCCTTATACAAGAAGGAGCACTCCTTTGAACAATTCTGCTGGCGTAAGTGTTTAATGGAGTCTAGCACAGAAAACAAGTATTCTAATATAGTTCATTATAGATTTTCCTTAAAGAGTTGTCACCCTACAATTTAAGATTCCTCAAAGGTCACATAAAAGTGAAAGTATTTAGTTTTTCGTTTTGGAATTTCTTTCAAGAGATGTTAATAATGATAAAGCTGACATTGTAGCTGGAGATCATTGCTTCTAAGGGCGTTGAATGGTTGAAAATTTCTGTTTTTGTTACCTGTATCGAGCAATACTTAATAAGTGCACTTGGGTCATTCCATGTCAACTGATCCAGGCCATGTCACCAAATGTCTTAGAATTTGCTTTAAATAAATGTACACAAGTTCTCACCCTGATTCCTGCAAATTTTATTTTTTCAAAATTTGACTAGGCTTCATGAAATTATGGACCATACTAAATGGCATGTTTTTGTGGTCAACGCAGTGGAACAAACGACATAAATTTATTGCCAAACTTTAAATTCACAGTATTCTAATTTTACTTAGGGGATTGCAAAGAACTTTCGAAAAAAGGCTGCCTTATCTATGTCTTAATAATTTATTTGGAGAAAATATGAAATCTATGTGGTTACCCCCAGAATGTGAGGTAAAGACAAAAGCTATTCTCAAAATCAGTCATGTGTAACCCAGCTTTTGAATGCTAATAACTTGATGTGTACAGGTTATTTTGATATGTGTCATATATAATATGAAAGCTCTTATTAAAGAGATTTAATTCACAAAATATCTTTATGCTTTTTTGCCTTTTTTCAATTTTCTTCATCATCCACCTTCACACAAATTCTCATTGTTTACGACAATATTGGACTCTATAACTTCAGTGCTTGGAGCCATATTGCAATGAAATTTGGTAGGAAATTCCTATGATAGCATAATTTGAAACCAAGACTACTGCAACAGAATACCTTGTTCATGAAAAGATATAAGCAACTTCCATTTTTGCTTATGACACAATAGCCAAAACTTGAGAACAGCATGCAGTAAAATAGTGCTATGAAAGAGTTGAAATTGAAAGTAACTCGTCACTATTGCTTTAATTAATGGCAAAACTATGCAAAAAGCTGTTAAAGATATCACATACTCTCAAGCACCAAATAAGCAGGGGGTCCTAAGAAACAGAGGAGTTGGAAAAAATTCTGAAATTCAATAAATGGGGGAGGTCAAAATAAATGGGGGTTCAGAGTTAGAGAAACAGCATAGAATGATTGTAAAGTGATACCAAGAACAAAAACAGGTTGTCATAAAGCACAAAACTAAAATATATACAGAAGCACTCAATTTTGCCATAAAAAGTTAGTGTAAACAGCACTAAGAAAGAGAGGAAATAGTGAGGTGTTTGTAAAACAATTCAATGTCTTTAAAATTAATAAATGGGGGGTCCTAATAGGACTAGGGGGCTAGAACAAAATCAAAAAACTCATAAGTAGGGGGTCTTTATTAAGCACCTGGGAGTATGCAGTCCTCAAAAGCAATGAAGGTTGCCATTTGAATCTATACATTACTCAGGCTGCAATTTTTAATATATATTGAAGATACAGTTTATAATACATCTAAAGCTGTGACCTCTATTTTTGTACTTCAATCAGTTCAAATAAAAAATCACACTACCACAATGTTTCCATTGTTAAAACACACGTGTGATCTTGCACTGAACATAGAGACCTACATTCAAATAACAAGAAAACAATTCAACTGGCATGCCAGAAGCAAATAAGGGCAAGAGGACAGCTTTCTTCTGTGGGGGCACAAGACAATGCCTTTTTAATGACCATGTCCTTCAGTGGCTGCAGCCATATCACTACTTCACTGCAACAGTGGTGTGAAATAGATAGAGCCATCGTCATACTTCGACAGAGTCTACTTTGAGCTATTCCCTGATCTAATTGTTTCAAAAAAACAATTTGCTGAAAATGGCATTCTTGCCCCTTGCCCTCATGTCACTAAGGCAGGAAGGACAGCTGCCCTCACTTTTCATCCCTGTTCCAGTACCCCTGTGCTTCAACACCAATTAATTCAAACGAAGCAAAACACATGAAGATAGTTTTTGACTTAAATCTCTTCAGCAATAGCTTTCAGATGATATATTGTGAGTATCAATAGCACTTGTACACATGAAGTTATAAATGCTCAAAATTTGGGTCATGCACAATTGATTTTGAAGACTACCTTTGTTCTTTCACCCCCATGCTGGGGGTAAACACATAGATTCTTGCCAGTTCTCTTCATAAGTGAATAAAACATGCCTTAGGCATCCTATATTCAAAATTTCACAACAATCAAGAAAGGAAGATTAAAATTATTTGCTTGTGAAGATTAGCAATTTGTTACAAACTACTTGTTATGGTTCATTGACCATAGCATTAAGCCATTTTGAATGGCCCACAACTTGATGAATCCTCAACCAATCTTCAAAAAAGTTAGTTTGCTAGACTCGGCATGAAAAGGTCTCTCTGTATACTAAATTTCTGCAAATTCTGAGACATTGGGGGACAAAGTCAAATTGTTTTGGATCAGTGGACATGGAATGACCTGCTTGCCGAAAAACTGCCCCTAATTGAATAATTGCCATTGATCAAAGGCAAAAACATAAATAAGTACCCCAGAGGTTATTTGGTCATTTACAGTAATTGGAAGTAATAAAATAACAGAAGCAACATAGTATATGAGTTACAAAGTCATTGTTTATGTTGAAGTTATTCAAGGTAGCCACTCATATTTTGCAATGAAATTCCGGGAGCTTTCCAGTTTTCCAGGACTAGGTGTTTTCCAGGAATCTTTTACTTTTCCAAGCTAATCATGTGTTGCATACTGTACTGATCATGCGCAAGACATTTCTCTCAGAAATGTTTTGACAACATGCAGTAGCAGCGCTACTTTTAAAATGGTATAGTTTACTCATGTATTGAGACATCTTGGTACCTTCATGAATCACCCCGAGTAAAAGACTTAAGGATTAAATTAAAAGGTTTTTTAATGCTCAGCTAACTTCGAATGTAAGAGTTCATCGTGCAAGTCTGAAATATGTCTCGGTGAAGTAACCACTTAAGTTGGCATGTATTTACGTGTGAAAAGGTGATATGGAAAGGACAAGTAACCTGAAAACTATTAGGAAAGATGGTAAAATGGGGTCTGGAGGTGAAGCTCCCAGAAATTTTTGCGGTCCATGCTCTTCAGACTGTTCAAAAGCCTTTTCACCATATTCATCTAGTTCACACTTCTCATAAAATGGATTCAAGTGGAATCCATTAGTATTTTTTGGCAGAAACTTGTCAGAGTTTCTCATTTTTCCCCACTAATTTTTCCTTCCATGGCCAATACTTGAATTCCCAAGACCACTCTAAATTAGACACTGATTTCAATTGAATGTTGAGTCAACACAGTAGAGCAGTAGAAGAATGCACCTAGTGCCCAAGTACATGGGTGAAAATACAAGCATATTGGAGGGAAAAGAGTGTCTGGGGGCTTGTCCCAGAAAAGTAAAAAATTTTAGAAAAACTCTAGAACACAGGGTAATGCCTCTTTGGAGAATAAGACAAAAGTTATGTTCCGTTGGGATGGGTCGTTGAGCTTTCAAATATCAACTGCATTTCAAAACATTAACTTCCAGGAGTTTCCAGGAATATTGGCCAAACTGTTATTCGCACACGATAGCTAAATATTTTCTTTCTCATGCTACTCACAATACATTATGAAAACTTTTTCTCAATTCATAATAAGTGCCCTACTTCTATAGTTAGTAAAAGCAAATTTTTCAAACAGTAGACGGTGTTATATATGTGTATGTATGACTTCAATCAGCAAACATTGGCAAGTGCCACTTTGTAGCAAGATTTCTTTCCTCAAATGCATCAAGAGATGTTGTTGACTCAAAGCAAGAGTATGTGACAAATAAGTTGCAAAGCACGAAAATTAGTAACATTGAAAAGAATGGGGAAAGCAAATGCTCATCAAATATCAAACTTGCATTCCTGGATATTTTGGCATTGGATGATGTATTTTTGGAGCATCTACAGCCCTACTTTTAGATACATCAACTCCAATTAGAGTCACTCCACTGATAGTCACACTCCGTATATACTCGCAATATTTCTATTCCTCAAATCTCATTCTGGTTAAATCCTTATAAATGCACTCTGTTTATAGTCACTAATTTTTATCACACTCCACTTATAGTCACTACCTTTCCTTCCCCAAGCAGAAAAACCCCCTTTTACGGTAACATTTGAGGACAAAATTGCTCAAGTGCTGTAATAACATCTTTGGAAAAGAATTGTCTTACATATTTCCCTCTTTTAGTGTATTTAAAAGTTTATATTAGTTCATTAGCCTTCACAATTAAAATCACCTGTATCCCTTAATAGCCGTTTGTTTCTGTTCTCCCCACTTTTGCAAGCACATTTGCCTTTCCTTTAGCAGCTGGCAGCTAAATTATGAAAGCTTCCCAATTGTAGCTTCTTACTTTTCCAATTAAGCACAGTTTTGTGTACTATATTTCATATTGGACCTCTATCAAAGAGTACTATTGAATTCCTGTTATTTTTCCCAATTACTATCGCTCTACTCTTCATTGTCAGTAAATTTTGCACCAAGCTTTTCTGTATATAATCATTACACTTATTGGACAGTGAGGAGTTTCTGATTACAAATTGGCTGGAAACAGTTCTTGTACGAATAGAGAAGTATTACAATCCTTTTCTACTATCTACCTATGTATGTTAGGCAGCTCTGCTTAACAGTCATACTCAACCTACAGTCGCACTTTTCTTTAATACATTTGGTGTGACTATAATCGGAGTTGACTATGCCTGCTCCCAAGTAGCTCCACCCATTAGAATCACAAAGCAGACTTAAATCCAGGAAAAGCTTCAGGACTGTGGAAAGTCTGGACCCTAATTTATCGGCATTCTGGCGTCTTAAAGCCTGGAACGAACTGGAAACCTACCCAAATGAGGCCATCCAGCCGCCAATTGAAGAATTACCGACTGGGACAGATCTTCAAAGAAAAGACTGGGTGTCGCTCAACAGAGCAAGAGCCAAAGTAGGAAGGACGGCCAGTACCCTGCACAAGTGGAAACTCGCACTTTCCAGCGAATGCACGTGTGGCCACCCCAACCAAACAGTCAACAACAACATTTTCTCAGAATGCCCAGAGGGTCCCCACTGCACTGATCAAGATCTCCGAGAATGCAACGAGACAGCCCGAGTTTGGATAACCCATTGGTACGATAAGATATGATGATGATGATGTCAATGCATGCTAGCTTCACCCCTTAGAATCACAATGCATGCTTGTTATCAAGGAAACTGTTATTTATAAACCAAACTGTTATGACCGCACCTGGAAATTTGTAGATTCAATTTTCCCAGTTGTGACAAAATCATGCTGCTATCTTAGAAACACTTGAGCTTTCAAACTTGACAGTCCCCTTGATGGACACCCGGACTAACCTTCATGAATGGAATTTGGCTGCTATCACTTGTAAATAACAGTGAGATCATTAGAAGAAATGCTAAGGAAAATGTGTTCTATTTAACCCCATTTGCTTTATTTTCTTATACCTGCCTGTCAGAGCTGACAATCTCACAGTATGTAGATACTAATTAAATAATTACTTTCATGTTTGACAAAGGTGAACATATGTTGACCTGATTTTTGTATGTAGTGAATAGGCTCCAATAACACACAAAGGAGGTATTATGATGATGATGATGATGATGATGATGATGATGATGATGATGATGATGATGATGATGATGATGATGATGATGATGATGATGATGATGATGATGATGATGATGATGATGATGATGATGATGATGATGCAAATAAAAGGTCAAAAATGGAAAATCAGCAACCTAGAAAGGAGGGGAAAGGGATTGATAGGGAAAAATTGGATTGTGAGGAAGTAAGAATGAATTTTCAAAATGAGATGAATAGAAAGCTAAGTAGTAAAGAAAAGTTAGGAAATGGAATTACCTGGGAATGTTTGGCTAAGATGGCACAAGAAACAGGGCAACAAGTGGTAGGGTTTAAAAAGAAAGAGGGCCTGAATCCATGTTTTAATGGGCATGGGGAAGAGATAGCACAGTACATAAAGGTATTATGGAATTCTCAATATAAATTGCAAGAGAAGGGAATGCCAATGAAAAAGAGGGATTAATTTATAAAAGAAGGACATTGAGGAAAAGGTTTAAGGAGTCTAAGAATCAATGGGAAAATGAGTGGTGGGAGAGGAAAATTGATGAGTGCAAAGCAGCAGAGCAGAAATATGACTGTAAAAAATGTATAAAATTTTGAGAGATATTGGTGTAAGAGATGTTAACAAGGAAGTCGTGAGAGAAGAGTTCTTTAAAGTGATTGAAGTAGTGTCAGTTAGACAAGACACAGACAGAGACTACCCTGTTGTTGTCTTGGTGGACATTACTAAAGCGTACCCAAGGGTAAATAGAAACATCCTATGACATCTGTTAAAAAAAACTAGGAATGAAGGACGCAATGCTAAAAACTCTGCAAAACCTGCATGAAAGAACTGAGTACAAAGTAAAAGAAGAACATCAGTGAGTGAAGCATGGGAGCCCCAGAGAGGATTGAGAGAAGGGTGTGCTACTTCTCCTATATTACTTAACATCTACCATGCATGTGTGATGAAATTAGCTGAAAAAGTGAGGAGAATCAGGCACAAGGGAATAATATGAGCATTTGAATACCATAGATTTCGAAGCCAGGTTACTCATCCCCCCCCCCCCAAAAAATCACAGACAAAAGCCATGAATAGTTTTGAGAATGAGACGCTGGAAATAGCTGAGTCATAATTTGCTGATGATACTACTATACTTGAGACAAAAGAAGAGATATTCATAGGTAGAAACATTGTTATGGAAGTTATGAACATGTTTAAAGAAAAGTGTCACCCAGACAAAGAGGAAAATTTATTTTCTGGTGAAAGTGAGATTGAGTCTATCAGGATGTTGGGCTCAGTTGTTGGCAGAAAGAAGGACAATCAGGAAAGGCTGAAGAGAGCTAGACAATGTGTATGGAAAGTAAAGAAACGATCATGGAAGACAACAATGAGCAAAATTAACCAAGGAAGAGTTGTAGAAGTTATCATGGAATCCTCAGTACTTTTTGACTCCACAATAAGACCTCAGTACTTTTTGACTGAACAATAAGACCTTTGAATATTGCTGAAATAAATTAACTTCAGAGAGTGGTGGATGAGGCTTATAGATATATATTTTTCAAGGTTTTTTCCAGATTTTTGGCGAACCTGGTCACCTATCCATGCTCATCATGTGTTCCATAACTAAACTGGTTTGTACAAAAAACATCACCTAATCTAATAGGGTATTGAATCAACAAAGCAGAGCCGCAGAGGAAGTTGCTTAGGTGCCAAGTAACCATGTGGATATGCAAAGGTAATGGAGGAAAGTGGGGGCCCTTGCATACAGAAAACAGTTTGCAAGCAAACAATACATAACAATACATAACAATACATAACAATACATAACTTTACCACAGCACGAAAAAGCAGCAACATCCTTTTGACTTACCTACACGCTTTTTTCGTCCGACACTCATCAGCGTATGAGAACGTCGGATAGTGACCTAAAGACTCATCTGATGAGTGTCGGACGAAAAACGCTTTTAAGTATGCCAAAAGAACGTTGTCGCTTTTTCGTGCTGTGGTAAAGTTCTGTAGTATCAACAGACTATTTACAATATATAACACTGGAAAATGCCTCATGCAAATCATGCTATGCACTTGATTTTACAAACATGACCTATTTAAATTTGACATGTACATCAAAGTAGTAGTAGAAACGCCCTAACTGCCAAAATGTTGGATGGATATGCAAGCACAGCTGAGAAACTTGAGGGTCTGGGGGGCTTGCCCCTAGAAAAATTTTTGGAGCATACTCTTTACAACACTGTAAAATGCTTCTTTGCATACCAGGGCAAAAATTGTGTTCCAATTTGGTGGGTAGTTGAGCAATCAAATGTGAACTGTATTTCAAAAAAATCGCTTCCACGAGTTTTCCAGTAGTTTCTACACTTTCCAGGAGTATTTTCCAACAATTAAATTGCCTCCCAGGAGTTCCAGAATTAGTGGCCACCCTGATTAAGGGGGTCGCGTCCCACTATTTTAGACACACTGATGTAATGGGAGCAATCTCACATTTCCCATACTCAAGAATTCTGTTGAATTGATGTTGCTATGTTTAAAGACAATTTCACCATTGGTAAATTATTCACTTTCTACGCATCCTGCATTATTATTAATAATACATGATTCCTCGAAATTCTCCTTGTTTCAAGAAGTCCCACGATGATTACAGCTTTGAGGATATACTTTCAACTTTTGACAATGTATATTTGCCATTTAAAGATTGATTTTCTTGTATCAAGCACTCATAAACATAAGTGCAGTCTTAATGTAATGGTCTATGCCTCTGATAACAAATCCGGTGTACAGGTTTTGATGTTACTTCGATGCACCTTCAACGCACTCAAAAATTTTTAAAAAACTGTTCTTCTTAATCACTGGTACGGTTTCCTTGCATCAAAGTTACGAAAGAAACAAACTCCTTAATTTTCCTTTTTTTTCTGTCTCCCTTGAGTCTTACAATTTTGGTTTATAAATGACTGTCATGGTGACAACTCAGATAACCTAGATTAATTCCCACCATGCCAGGTACTGTATTTGTGTATCTGTGTTCTTCACAAATATTGATAATTGGCTAGTACTAAGATAATGGCATAAAATACACTACCTTTTTCACGGATTCTTCATTTGCCTTAAAACCTGTGAGTATTCCTACTTCTGCAATAGTCATTGATGAGCCATTGGAGAATTTGTGGCTACAAAATAAAGGGAATGTTCCAATATTACGTCATTAGGAAACTGCTCCATAGTATACGAACTAAAATCACCAATACATTGAAACTTTTACAAATGAAGAATATCAGTTGATTACAAAGATATTGCAAACATTTATGACAATGTTAAAAGCAGAATTCACGAAAAATGACAATTTCCCAAGAAGTAATGAACTTGAAAGTGAAGATTCTATCAATTCTGTTACTAAAGCACCGTTTTTTCTCAAAAGAGCGCCTGGGGTGCTCATTCAATAGATATTTGCGGAAGCGCTCATTTACAAATCTTTGGGGGATGTTCATTTCGTTTCGCAGACATACAGATACAATCTTCTCCAGTAATTGTGAGTAGACACATAAACGCAATATATGAAGATATAGGAAATACAAGATATTGGGAATCAGTCAAATAACCATATGGAAATAAAAAGTGTACAAAGTAATGTAAAGGAAGGGGTTGCAAAACTATATCAATTTGGTTCTCATCTTCGGTATCTATTAGCTGGCATTATGACAACTTCATCAACATCCTAGTCGTTGGCAAGCAAAAGTGCGAAGCCGCTCGATATAGGACGCACACAAAAGATGAAAAACTGCCGATAAACTACAAACAGAATTGAAGAAAAGGAAAAACCTTTGTACAAAACATGCCTGTAGCCAGATTTCCGAAACATTTTTAAATGGCTTAATTGAAATTAAACGTTTTATTTTAGTCGCTTGGTTTGTCTTTTTTCATGTTCTTCGTTATAGCTGGCAAATCATTATCAAAGGGGGGCTCATTCAAGGGTGCACTCTTTCGAGGAAATGCGTTATAGCAACTGTCAGAAACTTTTAGTAAATACTAAAGAACACGTTCTATCAAACTTCTCTCACCTCAAACAAACTTTTACATCTATTCTGTTTGTTACTTGATCACCTTGTTGACTCTCTTGGACTTTTTTCTTGCAGCCCTTTACGCACTTTCTCCTACATTTCTTATTCTTTTTACACCTCTTTTTGCACCTTTTCTTGCATTTCTTCAGCTGCTTCTGTTTTGCACCTTTATATTTTTTGTCATTCTGCCACTTCTTAATTTCGGTGGCATCATTTACTATGTTATCTGAGCTCTCCATTGTTTCTACTTCCACAACGTACTCACAATTTTCATTCTTTCTCTGTGGTTTGTTGTATCTCCATTCAATCTTAAAGAGATACAATGATAATTATAATAAATGGCATGATAATCGCCTAATTTACTGCTACATAGCAAACCAATTTCAAATTTCAGCATTCAGTATCCTATAGAATAAAAACAAAATGCCTCTACCGTAAATACAGCAAGCATACTTTAATGGTCAGATACAAAATGGACTTTCAGCATGATGATGAATGAGGCTGAACTCTCAACCTAGTCCTTTCTAAGATATCACCTACCGATTTTCTACCTCAGATCAGAGAAGTAGCGACCGGGTTTGTGGGGATGCAGCATCCCCAACTTTTGGGATTTGAGAAAATTCAGGTGAAATTGGGTGAAATAGTTAAATGAAGTATTTACTACATTTACAAAAACAAGTAACAAAACAGCGTATTCCGGCCATTTGATAACCTTATTTTGAAAATTTTTTCTCCGGGCTCAACCATAGTGGGCCCATTAGTAGACTCTGAATAAGAGAGAATGTCTAACATACTTGCTGTAAATACTGCTTAAAAGGTTAATAAATGTCTCTCTTGTGAAATACTGTATTTGCAAAAACCAATCTCAAAATAGTGTTGTCCAGTCATCTGAGAACCGCTGTTTTGACACCTTTTCCCACCATGGTGGGCCCTATATAGACATTAGATATGAGAGAATGTCTAGCACATTGAAAGTTTTTGATAGCCGTTCTTGCCCTCCTTCCTCTACCGTATGTAAATAGCTAAAGAACATTGCTTTAAGACATTGGCAAAAATAGTGATCGGTAATAATAATAATAACGTCATCTTTATACAGGCTTAACTTGTTCAGCAAAAGCTGTTATCAATCAAGAGCATGTCCAAAATATACGTAAGATGCTAATAACTAAAAAGCTAAAAGTCAAAATTAAAATTGCTACAGAGAGTCTTGACTCTTACAATTGACGCTTGAGATCTCATTTCGTCTGTCATCTAATTGAATAGCATAGCTCTTAGAAAGTAAAAGGCCCTCTTTCCTGATTCTGATCTAACCTTAGGCAAGACGACATTCTTTGTGCTGCACGAGTGCGGTGGTTGTGGTTTACTTTCACAAAGTAATTGTGAAAGGAGTGTGGCGATAGTCTATTTAGGATTTTGAAAACCTCAAGATTACACATCTTGTTTGCGGCTATCGAAAACCTCGAGAACACACATCTTGTTTCTTATATTACTGATCTTCTCCAGTTTCACTGTTCCTGTTACCAGTGATAATACAACAGCTTCCTAACCAGGTAAAATCAGGTAAATTCAACCTTACAGCACTCCCCCAGCCAATGGGTTCTCCTAACAACTATAAAACAGCGCAAAAATACTTGAAAAAACTTAATATAATTTCATCAGTGTTATATTCCCAAAAAACCCAAACATCAAAAGGATACAAAACGAACCTGTAACTGAGCAGTTCCAGTTCCTACAGTGTCAACCGTGATCCGACCTGGGATAGCTTGTGTTATCTAAAAGATAAAACATGACATATAATTCATAGAAAAAGGTACAACTAAAGACTATTCTGATTTTGCAGACAACCAATGGTTACAAGAAAAGGTTCTGGTAGTTGCTCAATATTTCTAAGCATGGCATACTTATGCGTGAGTCTCATGTAGAACTATTGGATTCTATGCGTGAGTCTCATGTAGAACCATTGGATTCTATGCGTGAGTCTCATGTAGAACCATTGGATTCTATGCTTTGGCCTTATGTCTTTAGCTCAGACATGCCCTACGTCCGGCCTGTGTTCAAATTTCCACTTGCCCAAAGCCTCTGTCATAAAATATGTTAATAAATGAATAATAAGTCGTAAATCTTGAGCTAAATACACTTTTGTGATGATCAAAAGCTAAGTATTAACTGTGTACTGTGTAGATAATATACTTCACTTGTGCTTATCTTATATTTTAATCTAAAGGCCTGGCGGGTTATTATTCCTTACATGCTAGAGCAATAACTGCAGAAGTGAGCGAATGGATGTCCAACTGGCAGCGGTAAAGAATGTATTTAGGATGGCAAATGCACGTCACTTTGGTTTCTATGTTGATACACATATGGATTTGGCTTCTATGTTCATTCTACGTTTCTGCTATTCTCTAACGTTTATGTCCATAGAATATCAGTAGCTTTTCATACAGTCCTTTTACCAAGCATAGGTCTGGCCTAGGTTAGGCCTAAACTGTTTATGCTTACTTATGCAGAGATTCAAATGTTTGGATATTACTTGGATTGTACTCAGTGGTTATCAAATCATATCAAATGTACAGGCTAATACTTTCTGATGTAATTAAACCACTGAGCGATATATTCCAAACCTTGAGAACCTCTCGATTTCTGTAGGCTGTTCTTGAATTCAGAGTAAAAAAGATTGCTCTTTGGTAAGTAATGCAGAAGCATAGTTGCTTCACCGGGAGGCTAATTTGTGCATCATGGATAAATGGTAGGAAGAGCACCATCTGCAAACACGTTTCAATTTCTATGTGAATTATTATTGCTCCCTTTTCGAAATACTTGAAGAAATGTTGCTGGCTCTCGGCATCCCATCGAATTCCCTAGGCCTTGCATAAAGCGAATCCATTGGCGTAGATCGTTTGTTTTTATAGGAAAATTGCGAAGACTCCTGCCCACACACAGCTGAATGCAACCCACCTTTTGCCCATCTTTATACTATTTTCATGAGCTTATTTGAAACATTTGAGCAGAAGAGGGGATTGATGATTTAGTTAGGCCCTTGTCACAAAGCGGACTTCCTCCTCACAAGTCAATCTCGAGATCTCAATTCGCAACTTCCTTTTCCTGTAGCTATCGAACTTTGATTGCTAGCTGAAGGGAGTTCGTATTGTTTCTTCAAAAAAGATTTCACAAGTCAGTCAATGATGCTTAGACAGCTGTTTTTTATCACGTGACGAAGACGCGGCAACATTCTTTTGACATACTTCAAAGTTTTTTTCGTCCGACACTCATCAGAGTATGAAAACGTTGGATAGTGACCTAAAGGTTAACCGAAATATATATCCAGATGCGGCTAATGTGATAGGATGCGTCTAATTGGCCCCAAGTGTGACCAATTAGGACCTAGTAACATGGTTTACTTGAAGAGTCCCAATGAGAAAACAAACTCTTTTTGTCTACACAAGACTGGGTTTTGAGTCTTGATATAAACAGATTCCAAAACGCTTAAATGACAAGACGACCTTGTTTGCCCAATGATCCGAAAATTGTCGTCTGTATATGTTTAGGTGCATTCTGGATTTGCTACATAGAGTTAGGAAAACTAGAGTGCGTACTAGACCCCTTTGTACTGGCTTTCAGTGTGGAAACGATGCGTTTCCATAATGGCGGATATAGAGTGGCAAAAAGAGATATAGATATTTTCAAGGTTTGAACTGGGAAGCGACAAAAAATGAAAATATCAGAGTTTACAAATTCTTAGTGGCTGTATGCTGAGTGAGGAGCATTTATACAACTTAGAGTGGAAGAATTTCACAGGACTGGTAATTCTAACAAAGTTTTTGACAGTGATGATGACAAGATTAAGTCAACCAAGGGATCTTACGGGGACATACCTGTCTTCTGGATAAGTCGAGTATTTAAAAATCTGGTTTAATTATCTACCTGCCACTCTGGTAAGTGAAAATTGTTGGCAATTTTTCAATATATTTGTAAAATTATGTTCAGCATGATGGTCGGATACTCTGAACAACAATTAGAGTTGCAGAGATGGATGTAAAAAGCCGAACAAAATAGGCCCTGTCTAAGAGTGTAAACAAAACATACCTACTTATTCAATTCTTATCAATAACAATGTCGTCAAAATACTTCAGAGATGCAGGACTCTTGAAAGATCTGTGAAATTCTGTAAATATTACTCATAATAGAAAAGTACCATCTTCGTTAACTTCAATCTCTTTGATACTCGGTTTAACTTAACAATCTTCTGTATGTACTCTGATAAATTGATTGACAAATAATTCAATATAGTAATGAACAAATAAACTTGATAACTGTTGTTGTATGGCCTTTTTTATTACTGAGCATATGACTCTTCATTGAGTGCTCTTCTAGCCCCAGTTTCTAAGTTAGAAAAACTATATTTTTAGCCCTTCTACAACACTAATGAGAGTCTTCTTTTTCCTTTACTTAGATATATCCTGCCATTCAATCAGCATCTCTCTGACTAGCTTGTCAGTGGCTTGCACTATCTTAATTAGTCATGAAGATGGAACAAACATGTTGTCATTTATGGGATTGCAGGAGTGGAGATTTGCCTTGCTGTTTATAGCATGTTCCTTACCAAAGGAATAATAAAGTTCATCTGTTCATGCAATGTTTTTCATGTTTGCAACCATTTTCTTTGCAATGAAGCTTCCAATGTAGAAAATGGCATTATTTTTCCAATAAATGAATGACTGTAAAGTGGTGATGAATATCAGGATCAACTGCTGAACTATTATCAGCAGACTCTTAAAATACATTATTGGAAGGTTTTAAAGAATCTTCATCTATATCAGTACAAATAGCCATTCCTAGAACATCTATATTGTTCTATGGTAAAAGTGCATATTTGAATTCTGAGACAATGAATTATTATGTCATCCAGTGACTCCATATTTTACTGAAAATATTTCTACTGATTATTACATGAATCCATAGGTCAAAATATATTGAGATGGATCATTCTCTTTGTACAACAGATCTTTAGTTATGGCTATAATAAACTTTGCTGAAGTAGTAAAGCCAACAGCCAATGTTTTCCTTCTCCTTTTAAATAATAAATAATTATCTTGACCATTTACATGCACAAGACTTGGTAAAATTTCCTACATGTGCAATCTTTGCATATACAGTAGTTTCCTTTTGACAAATTTTGCTGCCTTTCCAAGTTTATTTCTGCTATTAAAATATCAAGCATGCTCATTCTTTGTAAAAAAAATGATTTTTGAAGCACTGTTATCAAAATATGGAGTTTTCACAGTTACAGCAGCAACTAATTTTTTGTCATAGAAGAAATTAATTGTTGCTGTAACTGAAGTGCTTAAATTTGACCAGCAACTTTCACCTTCATACTGTAATTCATACTGTAATTTTGCCACTTTAGGTGATATCCTTATAAATTGATTCAAAAATATAAACATCTTTTGCTTGCACCTGGTGCAATTTTACAGTGATGCCCTACTTGATTGTGTAATTAGTATGAATCTAATGCATTTCCTACTAGTTAAATCAAGTTTCATGTATCTAATCTGCCAGTTTAATCAAGTGGACTATTTTCTTGAAGGAGTGCTTAAATACTAAAAAAAGCTGCAGATAGTTAATAAAAACATCCTCCCCATTATCCCATCCTCTAAATAGTACCCTTGATGTGCTATATGAATTCAGTCTACATTGCATTTGGAGTAGTAGTAGGCCCACATCAGCACTAGCTGACATATGGTGACATATTGTGGCTGTTTTATCAAATAGATTATGCATGTATCTATGTATGTCATATTATGTAAACATTTATCTTTTCTCTAAAGCATATTTGACACAACCATCAATTTTTCAACATATTTTGCACCTATTCAGTTTTTTTCACTGAATGATGAATTGTGCTTCATTAGAAACCTAAAAGAAACATATATTTGTAAAGCTCTATCCTATTAATTTGTAAGTATTGGCCAAATTATGATGAAAGCCATCGTGTTAATGTACTCTCAAGTGCCAAATAAACAGAGGGTCCTAGTAAACAGGGGCGGTGGAAAAGTTCTAAATGTTAATAAACGGGGGGGG
>OLMO02000301.1:17265064-17278248 GCA_900291935.2 Cassiopea xamachana | reverse complement strand
TTGCGATCATCGGGATGGAAGCTGGCGACAAAGGCGCAGGGTCTAATATCGGCGGTTGTACTGCTGACTGGGTGTAGAATTGCCGTGCTGCCATTTCTTCTTGTATTATGGCGCGTATTGCTGTGACATCCAGGGCTCTTGCAGCGTTTTCTACACTCGGGTGTCGTGGGGCATTTGTATTATGTTGTTGAGGATTTTCACCTTCGTCGGCGGAAGAATCCAGGTCATACTCTCTTGCTGTTGTTGCCAAGAAGTTGCCTGTCGGATGCATGAACGTGAACAGCAGGTCGATTAAATCTGCTTTCTTCCCTGTAGTTGGGAGACCGTGGTCGGCACAACGAAGCCTTAGCGTGTGTTTCGTCTTTTTGGACCAGTCCAGTCTTGTCAAACGTCGTTCTTTTTCTAAAATGACTTCCCTAGCTGACATGGTGTTGGCTTTCTATCCTAACTTTACGTGCTTCTAAACTAGCTTGATGTGCTTCTGAGCTTTTGAATGAGAATGAAGGTTAGGGTTGACTTGGGTGAGTTTTATGACAACGTGCCCTAAGCCACGTGATAGTAATACACGATGGGGCTTGGGTCTAGTGAACTGGAGACAATGAGAGCCTCTGTCGTTAAAATACATTTACTACGTAAATGCACTAATGAACTTAACTGCTCAAATTGCTAAAAGCATAGGTTCGGCTCATCTATGGCTCATCGTATGAACTACCTCTAAGTAATGTTTATAAAACCCACCCTTAATGCCACACCCATAGGGTCACACCCAAGAGCTTTTGTCTGAGTCCTGGTCAGGTTTCTCCCTAGATCTGCTCCTGAATATAATGCCCTAAACGAGACTGCTCAGCAACATACTATCGAGGCGTGGAAGCCGAGCTTTTGATAGCTTATCTCAGAGGTTCCCAAAGTGGGTTCCGCGAAAAACTTTAGGAAAAAACATTAAAATGCATATTTATACCTAAATCACTCATTATGATCTACTGTGCACAACTTATTTTCCCTACTCTCTGATTGGTCGACACGGGGAATCCATCATCTGATGACGCTCAGCGTGCGCACAGCGACCTCGATAGATGATTACATCTTTTGCGTGCTTAACAGTTCTACGTTTCTAGTTTAGGTTTATTTAAAGTCTTTGCCGCAGTCTGATTCACTGCCACCGCGTGCACACCGAATACGCGCGCACTGACGACTTCGATCGATGCAAGTGTGCCAATGAGAGGACTGTGGGCGAGAGAAGAATAAAGTTGCGCACGCGTGTACATACCACCTACCTACATTTTCTGCGAGACTCGTTAGCGCAACATTCGTGTGTTTACATTCGGGTGATTTTCAGTTTTTAAATTCCATAACCCCAATTATCATGGATCGTTGGCTGAAAGAGGGCTTTTTACATGATAAGGCTTGCTCATCGCAAGAAAGTGAGACAACTGAGTCACATGATGTGAATCAACAACAAGAAGCTATGACAAAAAATGCAGTAGAAGGTGTACAAGTGGAAGCTCCTGGACCAAGCAATTTGAATGTGACAACCGGAAAGAAATGGAAGTATTTTGAAAGCTATCTCGCTTATGGATTTATTCAATTTGGTGATAATTTGGAGCCAAAAGCACAATGCATTGTGTGCAACAAAATATTGTCAAATACGCGTCTCGAGACATTTGAAAACTGTGCATCCCGAGTACGAAGGAAAAGATCTAACTTTCGTTCAAAGGAAGTTGGATACGCTCAAAAGTAGCCAGGCGGTAATGGCAAAGATAATGAAAGGAAACACTGAAAATGCAGCAGAAGCTTCATCCCAGGTAAGCTATCGCATAGCTCAGACTGGGAAAGCACACACAATAGCTGAAACTTTAATAAAGCCGTGTGCCAGGGAGATGGTGCGATGTATGCTGGATGATGAAAGTGCGAAAAAAATTGATGTAATTCCTTTGTCAAACAATACTGTGCAACGACGCATTCAAGCAATTGCCGACAGTATTGAGGAAGAATTTATCTCACATTTACGCTCCTGTGACGCCTTTTCACTACAACTCGATGATTCCACAGATGTAGAGGGTTTACCTATTTTGCTGGTGTTTGTGCGTTATATAATGAATGCAACAGTTGAAGAAGATTTACTTCTATGTAAATTATTGGAGAGTCATGCTAGCGGAGAAGAGATTTTTAACTTGCTTGACGATTACATCAAGATGCACAACATTTCTTGGCATAAATGTACTGATGTTTGCACCGATGGTGCTAAGGCCATGGTCGGAAAATTCTCTGGATCAGTGACACGAATAAAGAGTGTTGCACCGGGATGTACTAGTAGTCACTGTATTCTTTACAGACAGGCACTTGTAGCTAGAAATATTCCTCTCCCCATAAAGCTAGTTTTTGATGATGCAGTGAAAATTGTTAACTTTGTTAAAACGCGACCTCTACAATCACGATTGTTCAAAATCTTGTGTAATGAAATGGGCAGTCACTGTACAGCTTTACTGTTGCACACTGAGGTAAGATGGCTGTCACGCGGCAAAGTTGTTCTTCGATTATTTGAATTGCGAAAGGAGCTATCTGTTTTCCTCAACACACAGAAATTTTCATTATCTAGCCATTTATTAGAGTTAGCTTGGCTACAGAGACACGCATATCTGGCCGACATCTTTGCTAAACTAAATGAATTGATTTTGTCACTACAGGGAAAGGACTTCACAGTGTTTAAAGCTTATGATAAAATCAGAGCTATATCTCGCAAAGTGCAGTTTTGGCATTCCTGCATCGAGAGCAGTAATACGGAGTGTTTTTCAACATTACATGATTATCTTGTTGAAATTAATGATAGACTGCATGAAAACGTTCGTGAAGAAATAACTGAGCATCTACAAAAATTACAGGAAAACTTTGTCAGGTACTTCTCAGAAGACAGGACAAATAACAGTTGGATCAATAATCCATTTCAAGTGACAGAAAAACCAGCCAACCTTTCTGTTTCAGACTATGAAAGCCTTATTGAAGTAACATCAGACTCTTCATTGAAGCAAAGATTCGAGGATGAATCACCAGTCAGTTTTTGGAGCTATCTGGTTCCCGAATTTCCTGCTATTGCAAAACAAGCGCTTCACGCATTGCTGCCATTTTCCACTACCTACTTATGTGAAGCTGGATTTTCCTTTTATACTGCCATAAAACTAAATACCGAAGTAGGCTTAATGCTGCTGACTTGAGAATCAAACTCTCAACTATTAAGCCAAACATTAAAAAGTTGTGTAATGATATGAAACAAAAACATCATTCTCATTAAACGCCACAAAGTTATTGTAATTATATGATCTTGTTAGTGCATGATTACATAAATAATTACATGATGATTACAAAATAAACTCTGTGTTAAAATTGCTAGTATTTCTATTTTATGTGTTATGTGCTTGTGGGAAATATGGAAAGTAAAATCTTTTAGTTTTAAGCTTTATTCAAAAAACACACATTTCAATAGTATTGCCTTTTAATTGCTTTTAAATGTACATACTATTTATAAAGGCATATAAAATTATTTATATTATGGACGTTTATGATTATTAAAATTTGGGGTTCCCGAGAAAGTTTTCTGAACCAAAAAGGGATCCGCGCTGAAAAAAGTTTGGGAAACTCTGACTTAGGCATTTCAGCAAATTTTTATAGCTATAATATAAGCTTTTGATCTAATTTTCACTTAAATGAATTGGAAGGTATGTCAAGACCTGTGAAACATAAATAAAACTAGATCTAAAGAAATCAGATGAGCATCACAATAACATTGACGCTGAGATGCCAGTTGTATTGTGTGGTACTGTTGGGATCCATATGCTAATAGCATGGCCTTTTTGTGGCTACATTCAAAGGGGTAGATGGCCATTGATGTGATCATACAAGAAAACCTTGAAGCGGCAGCCGCAGCCGCAGTGCTCTAAAGACGACATATCACACAGTGACCTCAATCTCGTAACATTCATCAGAAAAGACTGTACATACTGTAAGTCTTCGACTAAGCCCCCGTGAGCTATTTGGAAAAATGGACATTTAGTTGGGGGCTTATTGGTGTGGAGGGCTCATTGGAGGGGGCCTAGTTCAAAGTTTGGAATTTTCCTTATAGGTTAACATCCAAAACGACATAATTTTCTTAATCAATAAGCTCAAAAAATTACAAAAATGCTATTTTGCAAACAATATTTATCGGTCAATAATGATTTCTCATTATCGTCACGAAAGTCGCATTTCTTTTTGTTCTGTGGGGTCTTTCATGAAATAAAATATTATTCTAAAATAGTGCTTCCCTTAAATAAGGCCTCATGGGGGCTTATTTGCAACACTGATTTTTAGGCGGGAGTTTATTCGGAGGTTGGGGTTTATTCGAGGATATACGGTGTTGCGCAAAAGGCCTTTTCCAAACGAATGAAAGGCGCAGCCATCACAAAAATTTCTAATAGCAGTTCACTTATGCTACGCACTGCCCCTGTGTAGTTACAAAACTGCATGTTAATTTACAATGGTAATGATTCACAGAATGTTAGACTAAATCGTCATCCCCATGCATTTTCACCTCATCAAACATGGCCCCCTGTGCAAAAGGTTTGGGCACCCCTGCTCTAGCTTCATAGGTATGTATTGGGAAACTGAGAAAATACTGCACAAAATGCATATTGATTACCTCAAATTCTTGTCGTACCAATGCGTTTTCATTTGATACAAAAAATGTCTTACGCACATCTTTGTTCGATGCTGTGACTGTTACTTTGAGATCTAATTCACTTCCTGCTGTTTTGGAACAGTATTCGGACAAAGCTTGTAACGCAATCACCGTGTCCTAAGTGGAGGCAATGAAATATAACATGTTTATATGTCTAAATTTATAATCAACTTGTAGCAAATGGCCGCTTATATAAGTAATGTTATAGTCACAAAATTACTTTAACTTGGATTGTGCCAGACGATAGCAACATTTGAATCCTCATACAATTTATAGACACATGCTAAGGACAAATAAAATATGCATGCAACACCACCATTCCAGTTTTTATTGGCCTGCATCGCATTCTGAAAATATGGTTGTATATTATTGACATAGATGGGTTAGAAATTTAAACAGCATTCACGTGCTAGGCCCTCAATGAAAATATTGTGGACAGCCCTCGTGTACACCAATAAATAGGCATAAACCAAAATCACAGCAATTATATTTTGAATGTTTTTTTTTCTGTCAGTGCCTCCTGACTGTATATAGAATGCACAAAATTTACCTGAGTTGAGTAGAATGAGCCACGTGAATTTCTATGTTCAGTCAGCCACACAACCACTGGTCCTGCGTCATCCAATTTATTCAAAGCAGCCATAGTTAACAAAGTATAAGCCGTAGACTCCACTTGAAGTGCAGGTCCACCATCTTTGATATAATTTCTTTCACGGCCTTGCAAGTACAAGTAAGCAATTAAGAGCCAAAAATAACAATCAAGGAAAAAATATATATTTCTAAACAGAATGATTTAAAATACATGCAATTCAACTGTGGCGGCCTCACTTTGAAACTCATTGAATGTCTGAATGCATGAAATAAATTTTAATTTAGACCCCGTCTACACTAGAATATATCCAAGTCGTGCTGATCCATTTCGGATGAGTAATACTTTTTGCCAGCGTTTCACTGGACCGGATCCAAATCAGTACACTATTTTCACTGGTAACTTTCATGGAACAGTTCCACTCAAATGAGTGGTTTGAGAGCTGAATACAAGGACACAATCTGATTCTGTGGAGGGAAAACCGGCCGTCGTTTAAAAGTTTGTGCTGTGAAAAATGATGAAAATTGGAAATGTGGCTTCTGAAATGCATAATATTTCAGCTGTCAGCACAAACAGACTATTTTGCTCACAGCCATCGCAAGGGGGAATGGGGGCAGCACACCCCCTGCATAAAGCTATGTCCGCAAAAATTTGCTCTTATCGGTAAATATTGTAGCTTTTTGGGGAAGTTTTGCAACTTGTGGACACAACTTTCAGCCTGTCATAGCTCATGCCATGTGCTGAAATAAGTGTGTAGCATTCTTTTACCAATACCCGTGGCTTCAGACAGCTTCATCAGCATACATTCGACAGTTTCATCGGCATACATTCGAAAATTACGTCAGCATTCATTCAATATTTATATCGGCATAAATTCTACACTTACGTCAGGATACAATTCGACTGTTTCATCGGCATACATTCAACAGTTTCATCGTATTTTTCGAAAGGTTTTAAAACACGTCGGCAGTTTACATTCGGTTCCCATATAAGTAATGCTGATTGCATCGATACTCATGCTGTAACATGCAATAATTTAAGCAGTGAATGGGGGCCTTATTTTTTGAGAGCATGTGTTGCATTCAGTTCTAATTTATTACTTCCTCTCGATCCAATATCTACCGCTTGCAAGCCACAAACATGTTCTTTTTACTTTCAAGAATTGCTACTTTCTCATTCTTTTCCATTACAATTCTGATGTAAAAAAGGGTCTTGGTCATATTCATAGCCTAAGCAAAGGCGGATGCCTTCAAAAACTTTTCCCAAAACCCCCTTCTTACCTCCATACAGTAGAAAACCGCATAAAAGAACCTAGGCTTTTCTTGAGCAGTCTGGATAAGTTCTTAATTAGTGGATTGATATTCTCAATTCCAGGCTATAAGGTTCTTAACAAGGTTCTTATATACCGCACATCCTTTGCATGCATTTTCATTGTCTTCTGCACAAGAATGCTTGATGATTCTTGAGAACAGTTTAAAGTCAGAACTCTTGAATAATAATCTTTTCACATGTTGTGCAACTTTTATACTGTTTTTGCATGTTATTCATAAATTGCGAACACAGGTTGTAGTGATTAACACCAAAGATACCAACATTGAAAAATGAAAATCCGGCACAGCACTTGCAAACTGACGCAGTTGGATTTTATCCTATCTGTACCAGTTTGGATCGGCTCTAGTCAATTATAATGGACCTCAACTGGAACAGATCTAAAAGGGTACACTTTGGAAAGCGATTCCAAACTTGTACGGATGAGGCATCCATACCAATACGGATCCAGCAAGTCCAGTGAAAAGCATATCTGTACCTATACTGGTACGGATCCATTTGGACATGTTCCAGTGTAAACGGGGTCTTAATCCTTTTACGTTTTTATCACTTTGATAGTCTACACACGATTATTATATTTAGAAGCAGACCGAGGAAAGCATCATACTTTGCGTAGTACTATAACATTTCAGGATCAATTTTATTTGGCGTGATTGATATTCTTGTAAAAACGTAGAAGGATGTAAAAAGAGAGCCATTGTTCTATTAGACTGATCCCTTCAACCTTCTCCTGTCATTAGTTTGGATCCAACTAAACATTAGCTTATCAAGCCAAACAATAGCTATGCGTAAATACCAACCATCCTTTGTTTCTCTGCTAAGCATTCTCTTCAATTTCATGTATGCACCAGCCTTATTTGCGTTGTTTGTGATTGCCAAAGCGTAGGACACTACTGACATGCTGTATCCTGATGTTATTCCTGAAAGTTGACGGTTCAGGAAATTGCCTGCTTCAATGATAACTCGAGAATCCTTCAATTGAATATTGAAAAAATTGTAAACACACAAGCAGAATTCTCACTTTTCACCATGTAAAATTTGCACAAACATTTCATTAGATTGCGAAAAACTTCGTTAAGGCCCTGGTAGGGTTGATTTAGACGTCGTGCTTTACTCGCGCTATACTTGACTCGAATCAACTATTTGACCTTGACAATGTCTAGAGTAGAATCTCCACTTGGCGGACAATGTTGAGGCGTAAAACGTTCCTCTTATCTCATTGGTTACTCGAAACTGTCACGGCAGAAAAATCTAGCTGCGAAACGTAGAGATTGGTTCTACCTATCGCAGCGTGACATTTTTCCGCCTAATGGAGATTCAGCTTTACACGCTGGATATTCACGTTTAGCCTGATCCCATAATATGCAGTTTTGCACATTAGGTGATTAAAACATCTTGTGAATAACAGCAACTTGATTTTATGTTATTCTAAATTTCTAAGTATGCAAAAAACTGCTCATTATCGATTCAAATTACAGATGAATATCTAGCGTGTTTCAGAGTTTTTCAAATTCCTAAGCCTAGTCTTTTTGCTTCACAAACAACTTTCTGAAGTAGTAAAGAGTGGAATTGTATTTTGAAACGTATCAAAGTTACTCAGTATTGTAAAAAGAATTAACAAGCGCAAACTGTATTTTTGATTTGTGCTTCTGGGGCTCAAAGAAAAAGCAGCCATCTTAAACCAGATAGCTATCCTCCAGCAAATCTACATTGCTTACGAAATAAACTAAACTTGACAGCACTCCAAGCTTTATGTCAACGGTGGTCAGATTATTATTTTACACCCACAAAGCATGGGTGACTTCGTTGGGATCTCCCCTTGTCAAATTCCTGTTGATTTTCGGGGGCACAGCCTCCAAATTTTTGTATCAACCTTGCTTTTCAAAGTGCATCGAACTTACTTTAATGTTCCTTACTGTATTGCTATGATGAATTTTCTCATGGATACATGGCTACTGAAATCTTTCTAGATGTTATATAAATAATATACAATTTTAGTATCTTTGTTGTTATCATCTTTGTCCAGAAAAATAGTGACGCTCAAATTCGCTGAAAATTAAGAATAATATAAGAATACTACAAGGCTCGTGGTTCATCTAGACTTAAATATATTCTGCTTACTTGAGTGTATTCTAGAATAAATATTGTAACGCAGATACGGCATTTACTGTTCTAGTTTGAACATTTTTTCGTTTTTATGATGAAATAGCTCATGTAAAAAAGAAATATCTTTTCCTACAATTTTCTGGCCAAATTCGCTTGTTGTTCCTTAAGAATATAAGAATAAGTTGAGGCTCAAAATTAAAGATATTTATGAATACTGAGGCTCAGTTAAGGAATAGGTATTCTTATGAAAAGAAAAGTATATTTCACAGTTAGACTTAACTAGCGTGTCTCTATCTCTTACAATATGGACGTGGCTACAAATACGCCACTCCCAGTTATGAAATTGCACCTAGAGCCCCCCTCGTTAAAATTATTAGAAAAAGCCCTTGCTAAGAAGTTGATAATGGCAGACAGTACTTAGTCTTCTTCAGCCAAAACAAACTTTATGTAAGAAATTCCACTTTGCATTACCCTATAATCTCGCATATAGGCACCACTTATATACCAGCGCTTCTATCTGGCCGTGCTTTTAAAATATCGACGCTCTTATATTGACAGTGAGAATTATCATAAATATAGCTATTTTCATGAAGCATATGTATTAGATATACAACTCTTTAATAACAGGCTCTAATTTTGAGGAAACATGTCCAGATACCTTCACAATCACTAAACACAGGACCTCTAGTCCCTTTCCTCTTTTGCATTTTGGCTTTCCTAGCATACAAATTTTTATGGACCAATATCGAAAGTCCCAGTGTACCTTTTAATCTGTGAGGTTTCTTAAGTTGTTACGAACTCAAAAATAGTATTTTATTTGCATGTCCTATGGCATCCTTATAAAAAGAGCTAAAAACTTTAACTTTATTGTTGGGGATACGTGCATGCAATGTTTGAGTCATTTATCGGAGCCAAAACCGTGTATGATCTGAGCACGCGCAGTAAGGCGTAGCTCTTGGCGTAAAGCATGGCTGAACCGTTGAATGGAACTCAGATAATAGGCTGTACTCCGTAAAGGCGGGAATACCACAATTTAACACTGATATAATTACTCGAAAATGCCAAGATATAACGTAAGATTGTATTTGATATGTTCGTTTTCCTACTTAATTGCCCCCCTTGGCGTACACTACAGTGCTTAGGCCCGTCTCCTCTTCGTTCAGAATTTGGATGCGAAGGCACTGTTTGGGACTTTCATTACGGTTATAGGGATTCTGGAAGCGATGACTTTTGCATCTGAAATCCGAACGAAATGCAGATAGTCAACCTCATCAAATCATTGACTAAACGCTGTATGCAGCAGTACATGCATAAATGCAAACCACAGCGAAAATTTACTACGTCTTTACAATGAAATCCGCACGGAAAGTTGAGAAGAAATCAAAGTTTTCTCTCTTTTATCACAGCAACTAAATTGCCAATAATTAATGCTATTAAACTGCGCATATGCTTGAGAAACTTCTGCATACAGGGAAACCTCCGACCTATCCTTCAAAATACTGACACCTGACACCTCGGTCTTGAACGATCAAAACAATGATATCGAATGTCTTTTCCTTCTCAACTTTCACATAACATTAATCGTTTCTACGCCTGCTCAGATCAACCTGGGGTATGATTGGATGATAACATTGACGATCAGACAAAAGATAATACAATAGGCCTCTCAAATCGTCTCCCCAAGAATTTAACTGAACAACCTTAGTAAGGTGATTAAAAGTGACATTTAGCAGAAAAGGTATGCTAAATGAAGCCGGGGGGCTATATGCGGTCCTATCTTTTAAACTTGAAAATGCAGAAATTTTAAATATATCTGTATATAGGTTCCGGTGCCTTTATGAGATATTATTGGGTATGATGAAAACACTATCTGACAATCCTGCAGAATTCCTTAAAATGTCCTTAGATTCTAAAATTCCTTATAAAAAAAGATCCATAGCAGCTTGCTAATAGCTAATAGGATGGCCAGAAATTCCTTAAATCAGGGAGTTCCCTTATATGTGAGAACATTGCACTCAAACTTGTTAATAGAGTATTCAGCATTCGATGAAATATAATCACTTATTCAATGTTTTCAAGAAACAACACTTGCATGGACTATAAAAATGACATAAAACTTGATAGAAATAATTTTAATAAGATAGTAAAGATTAATAGTAAATTGCGATACATAGCATACACAGGAGGCATTGAGTATCAAGTGGTAACAGGGAAAGTACAAGGAAAGAGAGATAGAGGAAGACAAAGACAGACATTTCTTGGGTGGTTAGGCAAATGCTTAGACAGGAGAGGAGTGGACATCATTCATTTGGCAGAAAACAGAACTTTATATCATGCTGTGACATCCAATGTCAGTATCTGACAAGGCACTATACGACGACGACGACGAGCATACACACGGGTGCATTGAAACACAGGTTATTCGAATATAGTAACAGGTTTGCTTTAATGTATGCATTTGATGAGAAATGGGTGAAATAATTAAGGAATAAATGAAATCAATAAGTAGGGAAAAATAAAGAAAGCTGGTGAATCTTACTGCCTTGATGCACTGTGAGTTACACTCCATAAGAGAAATCAACACAAATGCTGTTAATGATAATTTGCTTGCAACACCACCCTAAAATGTAATTTTATGATGAAAATTAATTTTCATAGAGACACAAATAGCAATAACCATGTTTCACCCACCAAAAGAGCAGCAACTAACATTCACTTGCATACAATATCAAACAGCCAAGATACATACAAAAATAATAGAAAACATGCACCAGAAAGATGCAAATTAACAGGCACTAGCCCTAATCATCCTTTGTATTCAAACTACACATCACACAAACTAAACTGGATATATTCTACATTCAAACGTTTAATCAGCATCAATGAAGGATTGAAGATGCACATCAGCAAAGAATTCTTGACAAAACTCAAGAAAATGATGTACATTTATGACAATCAGTGGCGCGCAAACCCATGAGCACACTAGGCAGGTTCCTAGGGATCCCCTGGAATTCTAGACATAAGGGGCCCAGAGCTAAATGTTTGAAATTCTATAAAGCGTTACTGACATTAGTCTTCTGTTTACATTGAGCTCCAACCTCTTTAGACAAAAGTACTTTTGTTGGTTGCAATTGGTAAGAATAGTTTTTTCTGGAACAATCAATAAAGCATGTAAGTATGTTACCTCCTGTTACCTTGTACTTTAGTACACACTTTCACCTTGTACTTTAGTGTAGAACATACATTTTCTAGGTGCATAGTTTGCAAACTAAGGATTCCGAACAAAGGAGTGGTGCGAAATATCTCAAGAGATGAAGTTGTGGCTAGTCTTGGGAAAATGAAGAAGAGGAAAGCAACAGGTTCAGACAAACTGCCAATTTAGACCTAGAAAGCCCTTGGAGATTAGGGCGTGAACATACTATGGCAGTTGTTAAATAAGATCTTTCAAACTGAAAAGATACCGAATATCTGGAGATAGAGCACCCTTATTCCCATCTTCAAAGAGAAAGGAGATGTACAGAGTTGTGAAAGCTATAGAGGGATAAAACCCATGTCACACACACTGAAATTGTTTGAAAGAATAATGGATAAAAGACTACGAAATGAGGTAGAATTAGAGCGCCAGCAGTTGGGATTCATGAAAGGAGTAGGAACGACCAGTGGTATATTTACAGTGAGACAAATGATGGAAAAGTGCTGGGAAAAACAACAAACTCTACACAAATGCTTCATAGACTTGGAAAAAGCCTATGATAGAATCCCAAGAGATGAGGTGTGGAGGGGTCTGAGAGAGCAAATTGTGCCTGAAAAATATGTGAGGTCATCCAGGAGACCTATATGGACGTGACAACTTGAGTAAGGAGCACAGTGGGTGTGACTGATAGTTTTAAAGTACAGGTTGGCCTTCATCAGGGATCGGCTCTCAGCCCCCTTCTGTTTAACATTGTGTTCGATGTGCTGACGGAAGCGGTGAGAGAGAACCCACCGTAGTGCGTTCCCTACACAGATGATTTAGTTATCCTGGCCAAGAGCAAGAATGCACTGCAAACAAAGTTGGAAAGATGGAGGGAGACGTTGGAGAGTAGAGGTCTAACAATAAGTAGAAGTAAGACGGAATACATGATTACGGATTTAGATGGAGACCAGGATGCGACGATACAGATAGGTGGTAGAGATCTAAAGAGAGTAACAAGTTTTAAATATCTAGGCTCAGTAACATAGGCCTCAGGCAAAGTGGAAAAGGAGATCAACCATAGAATTCAGAGTGGTTGGAACAACTGGAGAAAGATAACTGGAGTAGTGTGTGACAAGAGCGTTCCCATTAGATTGAAGGGAAGGATTCATAAGGCCAGTGGCGAAGCTAGGTTGAAAAAGTTAGTCCTGCCTTTTTGGAATGAAAGGAAAACACATAAGAAGGGATCTCAAAAATTTTCTTAACCCTGCTGTTTTGAA
>OLMO02000301.1:17240269-17264964 GCA_900291935.2 Cassiopea xamachana | reverse complement strand
TGTTTACAATCTGGTTCACTGAAAATAAAAAGTGAAAATAAATATAAATAGATAAATGAAAAGGTAATAAATAAATAAATAAAAAATTATATAAATAAATTAATTTGAGTTTCATTTATCAATAAAAAAGTCCAACTAAAATGTCCATTTATATTGAGTGTAATTCACACTCTTGATAATACCCATAAAGTAGTTGAAACTGTGTTTCTTAAACTTTTCCATTGAGGACGCTTGCCTTATTTCAGTTGGCAAAGAGTTCCATAGTTTGCTTCCAAAGGATTGAAAGGTTTTGGTGTACTCAGTGCCATTTCCTCTTGCAATGAATAGGTTCTTTTTTCCAGAATGCCGAGTGTTGTAGGTATGAATTGTTTTTGACTCCTTAAAGATATCTATCAAATATGATGGTGCAGTTTTATTCATGATGTTAAACATTAAGCTACTTGTAAGATATTCGATTCGTTGATAAACAGGCAACCAGTTTAGTTCAATGAATAAGGGCTTGCTAGGAGTTAGTCTGTTGTAACCATAGATCAACCGTGCACACTACTTTTGCAATTTAAGAAGTTTGTCCACCTGAGCAGCAGAGAGATTGTGAAGAAGAGGTGCACAATAGTCAAGGTGACATAAAACAGGAGAGTTTGCTATTGCAATTAGGTTTTCTTTCGGTAGATAGAATTTTACTCTTTTTATTATTTGGATTCCATAATTCATTTTTCTGCAGAAATCTTTCACTTGAAGATCATATTGCAAGCTTTCATCTAAGGTGAATCCAAGGCACTTATAAGAATTTACGTACTCCACTACATTTTCGCCAAGGGTGAGAAGTGGTCGGTCCTCTATAATTTGCCTCTTCTTGTGGAAAATTACAACCTTGGTTTTATCAGGGTGTGGTACCAGGTGATTTTTCCGTGCATACTCATACAGGCTATTCAAATCACCTTGAACTCCAGAGGAAACTATCTCTACTGTTGTCCATGAGATAGGCAAGTTGTGTCATCAGCAAACATAATGGTTTCTGCTTTAATAATAGATGGTAAGTCATTCACATACATTAAGAACAGTAGTGGGCCCAGAATTGAGCATTGAGGTTAATGTTGCTTTAGTTAATAATGTTCCATTAAAATCAACAACTGTTAATGTTGCTTTAGTTAATAATGTTCCATTAAAATCAACAACTTGACTGCGTTCAGACAGATATGTTGACATCCATGCCTGGAGTTTTTCACTCGGGTTAAACCATTTGAACTTGTCCAAGAGAATTCCATGATGTACGGTGTCGAATGCCTTCCGTAAATCCAAGAAAAGTGCACCGGTAAGATCACGATTGTCAAAATCATTATAAATTGAGTCAACAAACTGAATTAAAGCTGTAACTGTGGAATGATGGTGTCTGAATCCAGATTGCAGTTTATGGAGAAGATTTTCTTTGATGAGGAAACTGTAGATGGTGTTGAACACTAATCTCTCACTGATCTTGCTGAGACAGTTCAAGACTGATACTGGTCTATAGTTGTCCAAATTTTCTTGATCTCCTGACTTATGAATTGGGACAACTCTTGCTTCTTTCCACTTACTTGGAAATTTACCACAGGAGAATGATGTGTTGATGATGGAAGAAAAGCTGTTGACAAAGATTTCTGACTGGCAAAGAATCTTGATAATTTTTACTGATATACCATCAAGACCACACCCCTTGGATGTCTTTAACTTTGAAGCAATTTTGAGTATCATCCTAGGGCTGACAGAGAGAAGGCCAAGTAGTTTCTGTGAAAGCTTAACAGTTTTATCAATTTGTGGTGGTGGTAAGTGTGACGTAATCTTTCTTGCAACATTGCTGAAGAATTGATTGAAGCAGTTTGAAATATCCTCTGTTTTGGTGTATCTTTTACCCTCAAAAAGTATATTTTCAGGATTTTTTGCCTTTTTTGAAGGTAGTAACCTCTTCAATATTTTCCATAACTGTTTAGGATTTTCTTCATTGTTTTGTATTGCGTTCAAGAAATATTCCTTTTTTGAGTTACGGATTGCTGTTGTTGCCTCATTACGAGCTCGTTTATAAAAGTTCCATGCAAGATCTGATTTGCAACGAAGAAACATTTTCCTTACTTTTAAAGCTACTAACTTTAGCAAAACATTACTTAAAGTAGTCAGGCAAACTCAAAATTTCACTAGGCATCACTTAGGCATTTCAGCAAATTTTTATAGCTATCATATAAGCTTTTGATCAAATTTTCACTTAAATGAATTGGAAGGTATTTCAAGACCTGTGAAACATAAATAAAACTAGATCTAAAGAAATCAGATGAGCATCACAATAACATTGATGCTGAGATGCCAGTTGAATTGTGTGGTACTGTTGGGATCCATATGCTAATAGCATGGCCTTTGTGGCTACATTCAAAGGAGTAGATGGCCATTGATGTGATCATACAAGAAAACCTTGAAGCGGCAGCCGCAGCCGCAGTGCTCTAAAGACGACATATCACACAGTGACATCAATCTCGTAACATTCATCAGAAAAGACTGTACATACTGTAAGTCTTCGAATAAGCCCCCGTGAGCTATTTGGAAAAATGAATATTTAGTTGGGGGCTTATTGGTGTGGAGGGCTCATTGGAGGGGGCTTATTTCAAAGTTTGGAATTTTCCTTGTAGGTTAACATCCAAAACGACATACTATTCTTAATCAATAAGATCAAAAAATTGCATGTATGCTGAATAACATCAATAAGATCAAAATATATGCTGAAAATCCTTTCTGCGTTGTCATTACTGGCGATTTCAACTGCAGATCAACCCCCAGTGGTGGGAAGATGATATTGAAAATCACGAGGGAAAACTTTTTGAGCCAATAACGTCTAACATGGATCTTCACCAGCTGATTGCTGAACCAACGCACTTAATGGGTGATTCTAAGTCCTGCATCGACCTGATCTTTACCGATCAGCCAAACCTCATCATTGAATCTGGGGTTCATCCCTCATTACATGAGCAGTGTCATCATCAAATCATTTATGGGAAATTATCGGTTTCGAATGTAGCACAACCACCCTATACTCGTAGGGTTTGGTACTACGATAAGGCAAATTTTGTCAACATTATGCAAAGCATCGATATGTTTAATTGGCAAGATCATTTAAACAAAATTTCATGCCCCAATGAGCAGGTAAAATTATTCAACGATGTCCTCTTGAACATTTATTCTAACTTCATTCCAAACCAAATTAAAACTATTAGGCCTCGCCAACCACCGTGGATAACAAAAACCGTTAAAAATTTTCTTAGGAAAAAAATCATGCTTACAGAAACTTTGTGAGGAGGGGTCAGCCAGATGACAAGAGGGAGGGAATACAAAGGATGATATCTGATGGTGCAAAATTGATCGAAGATGCCAAACGAAATTACTTTTTGAAGGCGGGGCAAACTTTGGCTGATCTTGGAAGCAGTAGCAACACCTATTGGACATTGATAAACACTGTTCTGAACAAAGTGAAGATTCCTATAATACCACCCCTTCTAGAAAACGGATTGTTTGTAACTGATTTTACAGAAAAGGCACAGCTATTTAACGATTATTTTATACTGCAGTGCACGACAATTGACACGGGTAGTGAAATCCCACATGACATGCCAGTACATGTTGCTCTGATAAATGAGTTTTCTATCTCTGATGAAAAGATATTGAATATAACAAGATCCCAAAATCCTAATAAAGCTCATGGCTGGGATGAAATATCTGTAAGAATGATTAAGTTAAGCGATGCTGCATTAATTACTCCATTAAAGATAATTTTGACAAACTGTCTGAGGCGCGGATTATTTCCAGAAATATGGAAATATGCAAATGTAGTACCAGTTCATAAGAAAAATGAGAAAAACGTTAAAGGACATTATCGTCCAATCTCTCTTCTCCCAATTTTTGGCAAAATACTCGAAAAACTCATGTACGATTCTCTTTACTCACATCTTGCTTCTCATGAACTACTGAACTCAAATCAATCAGGTTTTCGTCCCGGTGACTCGTCAGTCAACCAATTAATTTCCATAAAGCATACAATCTTTGAAGCCTTCGACTGTAATCCACCTCTCGACGTTCGTTCCGTGTATCTTGATGATTCGAAAGTATTTGATAGGGTATGGCATGGCGGCCTCGTTTATAAACTAAAACGATGTGGTATGTCTGGTCAATTTCTATCTCTTATCCAAAGTTTCCTTAAAGGTCGGAAACAGCGAACTGTTTTGAATGGTCAGAGCTCAAATTGGGGTGATATTTCGGCAGGTGTGCCCCAGGGCTCTATTCTCGGTCCCCTGTTTTTTCTTATTTATATAACTGATCATACTGCAGGCTTGAAGTGCAATTTTAAGCTCTTTGCTGATGATAGGTCACTTTTTACGATAGTGCAGGACTCTACTACAGCTGCCAACGACATGAACCACGATTTGGAATTGATAAAGCAGTGGGCAAATGATTGGAGAATGTCATTTAATCCTGACCCGCAAAAGCAAGCAGTTGAGTTAACGTTTTCTAGGAAAAGAATTGAAATTGATCATCCGGTGGTCTTGTTCAATGATATTCCAGTGAAAAAAGTAAATGAACATAAACATCTTGGAATAATCCTAGACTCAAAACTCTCATTTTCTGCTCACATCAAATCAGCTATTTCCGAAATAAGAAAGAGTATCGGCCTGCTGAAATATCTCTCCAAATATCTTCCCAGGCATACTTTAAATGAACTACATAAGCTCTATGTGAGACCTCATCTGGATTATAGGGATGTAATATACCATATCCCAGCTAAAATATGCGAATTTAGTCAGAATACCTTTCTCCCGGATTTAATGGAAAAGATAGAGTCTGTTCAATATTCTGCTGCTCTAGCTATAACTGGTACGTGGAGAGGGACTTAGCGACAAAAGCTGTAAGCAGAGCTTGGCTGGGAATCACAAAGCTCCCGTAGGTGGAGCAGACGACTTAGCTTATTTTACAAGATTGTAAGTAATCTAGCCCCTGATTATACAATGGTTCCAATCCCTCAGCTTCATCAGACTCATTACTCTCTTCGTAAGCGGGATGTCGTAGGGCGAATAACGGCAAGGACAGAAAAATTCAAATCTAACTTTTATCCTTACTGCCTACGTGAATGGAACGATATTGAACCAGAACTCAGACTTGCACCGTCTGTCGCTATTTTTAAGAAGAAGATTTTGTCAATCATCCGCCCCCCTGCAAACCCTGTCTTTGGAATTCATGACCCTATAGGTTTATCTTTTCTTACTCAAATTAGAGTTGGTTTAAGCAAATTAAACTTCCACAAATTCAAACACAATTTTAGGGATACTGTTAGCCCAATTTGCCCTTCGAATGATGGCATTGAGGATGCAGAGCACCTTTTGTTGCTTTGCCCCTCTTTTGAAGCTCAACGACGAGATCTTCTCGCAGGAGTCTTTGATGTATTGCGACTATATGGACATAGTAATCCTTCAAACATGGTCCTAACTCAGCTCTTATTGTATGGCGATGAAAAGTTTTCTTATGACCTCAATAAAACTATTCTCAACTTAACTTTGCAATTCATCCACAAAACTGGTCGATTTGAGTAAGGTCGATTCTAACGAAAATTGTATATCACGTAACCAAAAAAGTCCCCGTCCGTTTTTGTTTGTCTCTTTCCGTTTGTAAGTCTGTTTCATATTGGACGTCAGATGAACGGTGGTTCATTTTTAAATGAACTCCAAGAGAAGTTTTCTTCACTAGTTCCATAATTACCTTTGCCATCACCTCGATCTGACGTCTAATATGACGCAAACTTAGGTATCTAATCGTTCTTATTAACCGTATGTGTTGTTTCTAGCTCTTTAGTTTCGGTAGTTTCTTTTTTTTTCTCTTGTTCCCCCTTTAATCTATGTTAATCCCTTCGGGATAGACATGGACTTTTGCTCCCCGGAGGTATTCGTCCCTGTAGTATTGGAAAGTAATTATTGTAAGTACTATAGACCGTAAATATGTTTGGTAGTATTTTATTGGAATAAAATAAAATTACACAAATGCTATTTTGCAGACAATATTTATCGGTCAATAATGATTTCTCATTATCGTCACGAAAGTCGCATTTCTTTTTGTTCTGTGGGGTCTTTCATGAAATAAAATATTATTCTAAAATAGTGCTTCCCTTAAATAAGGCCTCATAGGGGCCTATTTGCAAAAATGATTTTTAGGCGGGAGTTTATTCGGAGGTTGGGGTTTATTCGAGGATATACGGTGTTGTGCAAAAGGCCTTTTCCAAACGAATGAAAGGCGCAGGCATCACAAAAATTTCTAATAGCAGTTCACTTATGCTACGCACCGCCCCTGTGTAGTTACAAAACTGCATGTTAATTTACAATGGTAATGATTCAAAGAATGTTAGACTAAATCGTCAGCCCCATGCATTTTCACCTCATCAAACATGGCCCCCTGTGCAAAAGGTTTGGGCACCCCTGCTCTAGCTTCATAGGTATTTATTGGAAAACTGTGAAAATACTGCACAAAATGCATATTGATTACCTCAAATTCTTGTCGTACCAATGCGTTTTCATTTGATACAAAAAATGTCTTACGCACATCTTTGTTCGATGCTGTGACTGTTACTTTGAGATCTAATTCACTTCCTGCTGTTTTGGAACAGTATTCGGACAAAGCTTGTAACGCAATCACCGTGTCCTAAGTGGAGGCAACGAAATATAACATTTTTATATGTCTAAATTTATAACCAAGTTGTAGCAAATGGCCGCTTATATAAGTAATGTCATAGTCACAAAAACTACTTTAACTCGGATTGTGCCAGACAATAGCAATATTTGAATCCTCATACAATTTATAGACACATGCTAAGGACAAATAAAATATGCATTCAACACCACCATTCCAGTTTTTATTGGCCTGCATCGCATTCTGAAAATATGGTTGTATATTATTGAAAAAATGGGTTAGAAATTTAAACAGCATTCACATAAATAGGCATAAACCAAAATCACAACAATTATAGTTTGAATGTTTTTTTTCTGTCAGTGCCTCCTGACTGTATACAGAATGCACAAAATTTACCTGAGTTGAGTAAAATGAGCCACGTGAATTTCTATGTTCAGTCAGCCACACAACCACTGGTCCTGCGTCATCCAATTTATTCAAAGCAGCCATAGTTAACAAAGTGTAAGCCGTAGACTCCACTTGAAGTGCAGGTCCACCATCTTTGATATAATTTCTTTCACGGCCTTGCAAGTATAAGTAAGCAATTAAGAGCCAAAAATAACAATCAAGGAAAAAATATATATTTCTAAACAGAATGATTTAAAGTGCATGCAATTTAACTGTAGTGAATCACTTTGAAACTGATTGAATGTCTGAATGCATGAAATAAATTTTAATTTAGACCCCGTCTACACTAGAATATATCCAAGTCGTGCTGATCCATTTCGGATCAGTAATACTTTTTGCCAGCGTTTCACTGGACCGGATCCAAATCAGTACACTATTTTCACTGGGAGCTGTCATGGAACAGTTCCACTCAAATGAGTGGTTTGAGAGCTGGATACAAGGACACAATCTGATTCTGTGGGGAAAAACCGGCCGTCGTTTAAAAGTTTGTGCTGTGAAAAATGATGAAAATTGGAAATGTGGCTTCTGAAATGCATAATATTTAAGCTGTCAGCACAGACTATTTTGCTCACAGCCATCGCAAGGGGGAATGGGGGCAGCACACCCCCTGCACAAAGCTATGTCCGCAAAACCTTGCTCTTATCGGTAAATATTGTAGCTATTTGGGGAAGTTTTGCAACTTGCGGACACAACTTTCAGCATGTTATAGCTCATGCCATGTGCTGAAATAAGTGTGTAGCATTCTTTTAGCAATACCTGTGGCTTCAGACAGCTTCATCAGCACACATTCGACAGTTTCATCAGCATACATTCGACAGTTACGTCAGCATTCATTCAATATTTATATCGGCAAAAATTTTACACTTACGTCAGGATACGATTCGACTGTTTCATCAGGATAAATTCGACTGTTCCATCGGCATACATTCAACAGTTTCACCGCATTTTTCGAAAGGTTTTAAAACATGTCGGTAGTTTATATTCGGTTCCCATATCAGTAATGCTGATTGCATCGATACTCATGCTGTAACATGCAATAATTTAAGCAGTGAATGGGGGCCTTATTTTTTGAGAGCATGTGCTGCATTCAGTTCTAATTTATTGCTTCCTCTCGATCCAATATCTACCGCTTACAAGCCACAAACATGTTCTTTTTGCTTTCAAGAATTGCTACTTTCTCATTCTTTTTCATTACAACTCTGGTGTAAAAAAGGGTCTTGCTCATATTTATAGCCTAAGTAAAGGCGGAGGCCTTCAAAAAATTTTCCCAAAACCCCCTTCTTACCTCCATACAGTAGAAAAACGCATAAAAGAACCTAGGCTTTTCTTGAGCAGTCTGGATACGTTCTTAATTAGTGGATTGATATTCTCAATTCCAGGCTATAAGGTTCTTAACAAGGTTCTTATATACCGCGCATCCTTTGCATGCATTTTCATTGTCTTCTGCACAAGAATACTTGATGATTCTTGAGAACAGTTTAAAGTCAGAACTCTTGAATAATAATCTTGTCACATGTTGTGCAACTTTTATACTGTTTTTGCATGTTATTCATAAATTGCGAACACAGGTTGTAGTAATTAACACCAAAGATACCAACATTGAAAGATGAAAATCCGGCACAGCACTTGCAAACTGACACTGTTGGGTTTTATCCTATCTGCACCAGTTTGGATCGGCTCTAGTCAATTACAATGGACCTCAACTGGAACAAATCTAAAAGGGTACACTTTGGAAAACGATCCAAAACTTATACGGATAACACACCCATACCAATACGGATCTAGCAAGTCCAGTGAAAAAGCTTATCTGTACCTATACTGGTACGGATCCATTTGGACATGTTCCAGTGTAAACGGGGTCTTAATACTTTTACATTTTTATCACTTTGAAAGTCTACACACGATTATATTTAGGAGCAGATCGAGGAAAGCATCATACTTTGCGTAGTACTATAACATTTCAGGATCAATTTTATTTTGCGAGATCGATATTCTTGTAAAAACGTAGAAGGATGTAAAAAGAGAGCCCTTGTTCTATTAGACTGATCCCTTCAACCTTCTCCTGTCATTAGTTTGGATCCAACTAAACATTAGCTTATCAAGCCAAACAATAGCTACGCGTAAATACCAACCATCCTTTGTTTCTCTGCTAAGCATTCTCTTCAATTTCATGTATGCACCAGCCTTATTTGCGTTGTTTGTGATTGCCAAAGCGTAGGACGCTAATGACATGATGTATCCTGATGTTATTCCTGAAAGTTGACTGTTCAGGAAATTGCCTGCTTCAATGATAACTCGAGAATCCTTCAATTGAATGTTGAAAACATTGTAGACACACAAGCAGAACTCTAACTTTTCACCATGTAAAATTTGCACAAAAATTTCATTAGATTGCGAAAAACTTCGTTCAGGCCCTGGTAGGGTTGATTTAGACGTCGTGCTTTACTCGCGCTATACTTGACTCGAATCAACTATTTGACCTTGACAATGTCTACAGTCGAATCTCCACTAGGCGGAAAATGTTGAGGCGTAAAAAGTTCCTGTTATCTCATTGGTTACTCGAAACTGTCGCGGTAGAAAAATCTAGCTGCGAAACATAGAGATTGGTTCTACCTATCGCAGCGTGACATTTTTCCGCCTAGTGGAGGATATTCGGCTTTACACGCTGGATATTCACGTTTAGTCTGATCCCATAATATGCAGTTTTGCACATTAGGTGATTAAAACATCTTGTGAATAACAGCAACTTGATTTTGTGTTATTCTAAATTTCTCAAAGTATGCAAAAAACTGCTCATTATCGATTCAAATTACAGATGAATATCTAGCGTGTTTCAGAGCTTTTCAAATTCCTAAGCCTAGTCTTTTTGCTTCACAAACAACTTTCTGAAGTAGTAAAGAGTGGAATTGTATTTTGAAACGTATCAAAGTTACTCAGTATTGTAAAAAGAATTAACAAGCGCAAACTGTATTTTTGATTTGTGCTTCTGGGGCTCAAAGAATCAAAGGAACCTTAGAGGTATGTCACGGAGGATATACTTCACGACACGCCTTCACCCTTTTCCACTTCGGAGAGAACAAAAATCCCGTCTTCCTCCACCCAGGATGAAATGCTGAATTCTTGACCTCCTTGGCTGTTGTCACTTGGCTGTCACATAGTCGTCCATAGTGTAGAAATGTCACTTCCTTTCATCTTTCATTTCCTCTCTCTCAACATTTCAAACAAACAAAGCTTTGTTCGTCGTTCGTGCCCACAATAGCATAACAATCGCCCTATTCCAAACTGTCATTTCCTTCTCATCATTCCCCCCGTCCTAGCTTCCCGTAACCAATCACAAGTTCTTATGTCATTTCTTTTATGTCATTCACCCAATCAGATTAACTTCCTTCACTCGTCTCGCAAAGCAGGATGGGAGGAGATATAAAAGCAAGACGGGGGCTCGCCGGAAACACTTTTTTCCCCCATACCCATAACAATAGGTCACTCCGTGACTAAAAAGCAGCCATCTTAAACCAGATAGCTATCCTACAGCAAATCTACATTGCTTACGAAATAAACTAAACTTGACAGCACTCCAAGCTTTATGTCAACGGTGGTCAGATTATTATTTTACACCCACAAAGCATGGGTGACTTCGTTGGGATCTCCCCTTGTCAAATTCCTGTTGATTTTCGGGGGCACAGCCTCCAAATTTTTGTATCAACCTTGCTTTTCAAAGTGCATCGAACTTACTTCTAATGTTCCTTACTGTATTGCTATGATGAATTTTCTCATGGATACATGGCTACTGAAATCTTTCTAGATGCTATATAAATAATATACAATTTTAGTATCTTTGTTGTTATCATCTTTGTCCAGAAAAATAGTGACGCTCAAATTCGCTGAAAATTAAGAATAATATAAGAGTACTACAAGCATACCTAATTTTAAGGAAATTTTATCACTGCACATTTTACAAGAAATGAGGCATTCTGAGGGGGTAACACCAATAGGGGGCCTGGTATATATGCGCCAGCACGTTTTATGGATTATTTGGAGATATTTTTCCAGTAGTTTAAAAAGTAAAGTTAAAATTACTAAAAAACAGGGATACCGTAAAAGAAAAGTCAGGTAAACTGAGCAGTTGCATTTCACAGTACATTCCGTGATCTGGTAACGTTTTTTTCAAGAAATTTAGGTCTATAAGGTATTCTAAGATTTTTGAATATTTTTTGTCATGGTTATGGGGAATTTTCTAAAGGAGATGTTTGACAAGCAGTTAAACTTTGCAATATATAAGTACAAAAAAGTCAGGACTCTTTTCCAAGTATGACCAAAATGGCTAAGCACCGTTCTTATCACTGCACATTTCATAATTTATCACTGCACGTTTTGAGTTTATCACTGCACAAATTGGTTATCACTGCACACTAAAATTAGGTATGACTACAAGGCTCGTGGTATATCTAGACTTAAATATATTCTGCTTACTTGATTGTATTCTACAATAAATATTGTAACGCAGATACGGCATTTACTGTTCTAGTTGGAACTTTTTTTCGTTTTTATGATGAACTAGCTAATGTAAAAATGAAATATCTTTTCCTACAATTTTCTGGCCAGATTCACTTTTTGTTCCTCAAGAATATAAGAATAATTTGAGACTCAAAATTAAAGATATTTATGAATACTGAGGCTCAGTAAAGGGATAGGTATTCTTATGAAAAGAAAAGTATATTTCACAGTTAGACTTAACTAGCGTGTCTCTATCTCTTACAATATGGACGTGGCTACAAATACGCCACTCCCATATATGAAATTGCACCTAGAGCCCCCCTCGTTAAAACTATTAGAAAAAGCCCTTGCTAAGAAGTTGGTAATGGCAGACAGTACTTAGTCTTCTTCAGCCAAAACAAGCTTTATGTAAGAATGTTCCACTTTGCATTACCCTATAATCTCGCATATAGGCACCATTTATATACCAGCGCTTCTATCTGGCCGTGCTTTTAAAATATCGAAGCTCTTTTATTGACAGTGAGAAGTATCATAAATATAGCTATTTTCATGAAGCATATGTATTAAATATACAACTCTTTAATAATAGGCTCTAATTTTGAGAAAACATGCCCCGATACCTTCACAATCACTAAACACAGAACCTCTAGTCCCTTTCCTCTTTTGCATTTTGGCTTTGCTAGCATACAAATTTTTATGGACCAATATCGAAAGTCCCAGTGTACCTTTTAATCTGTGAGGTTTCTTAAGTTGTTACGAACTCAAAAATAGTATTTTATTTGCATGTCCTATGGCATCCTTATAAAAAGAGCTAAAAACTTTAACTTTATTGTTGGGGATACGTGCATGCAATGTTTGAGTCATTTATCGGAGCCAAAACCGTGTATGATCTGAGCACGCGCAGTAAGGCTTAGCTCTTGGCGTAAAGCATGGCTGAACCGTTGAATGGAACTCAGATAATAGGCTGTACTCCGTAAAGGCAGGAATATCACAATTTAACACTGATATAGTTATTCGAAAATGCCAAGATATAACGTAAGATTGTATTTGATATGTTCGTTTTCCTTCTTAATTTCCCCCTTGGCGTACACTACAGTGTTTAGGCCTGCCTCCTCTTCGTTCAGAATTTGGATGCGAAGGCACTGTTTGGGACTTTCATTAAGGTTATAGGGATTCTGGAAGCGATGACTTTTGCATCTGAAATCCGAACGAAATGCAGATAGTCAACCTCATCAAATCATTGACTAAACGCTGTATGCGACAGAACATGCATAAATGCAAACCACAGCGAAAATGTACTTCGTCTTTAAAATGAAATCTCGCACGGAAAGTTGAGAAGAAATCAAAGTTTTCTCTCTTTTATCACAGCAACTAAATTGCCAACAATTCATGCTATTAAACTGGGCATATGCTTGATAAACGTCTGCATACAGGGAAACCTCCCACCTATCCTTCAAAATACTGACACCTAACACCTGACACCTCGGTCTTGAACGATCAAAACAATGATATCGAATGTCTTTTCCTTCTCAGCTTTCACATAACATTGATCGTTTCTACGCCTGCTCAGATCATCCGGGGTATGATTGGATGATAACATTGACGATCAGACAAAAGATAATACAATAGGCCTCTCAAATCGTCACCAAATACATAGTTGATTCAAAGTGACATTTAGCAGAAAAGGTGTGCTAATTAAAGCTGGGGGGCCTATATACGGTCCTATCTTCTAAACTTGAAAATACAGAAATATTAAATATATCTGTATATAGGTGCCGGTGCCTTTATGAGAGATTATTGGGTATGATGAAAACACTATCTGACAATCCTGCAGAATTCCTTAAAATTTCCTTAGATTCTAAAATTCCTTATAAAAAAAGATCCATAGCAGCTTGCTAATAGCTAATAGGATGGCCAGAAATTCCTTAAATCAGGGAGTTCCCTTATCTGTGAGAACATTGCACTCAAACTTGTTAATAGAGTATTCAGCATTCGAGGAAATATAATCACTTATTCAATGTTTTCAAGAAACAACACTTGCATGGACTATAAAAATGACATAAAACTTGATAGAAATAATTTTAATAAGATAGTAAAGATTAATAGTAAATTGCGATACATAGCATATACGGGTGCATTGAAACACAGGTTATTCGAATATAGTAACAGTTTTGCTTTAATGTATGCATTTGATGAGACGTGGGTGAAATAATTAAGGAATAAATGAAATCAATAAGTAGGGAAAAATAAAAAAAGCTGGTGAATCTTACTGCCTTGATGCACTGTGAGTTACACTCCATAAGAGAAATCAACACAAATGCTGTTAATGATAATTTGCTTGCAACACCACCCTAAAATATAATTTTATGATGAAAATTAACTTTCGTAGAGACACAGATAGCAATTGCATACAATATCAAACAGCCAAAATACATACAAAAATAATAGAAAACATGCACCAGAAAGATGCAAATGAACAGACACTAGCCCTAATCATTCTTTGTATTCAGCCTACACATCACACAAACTAAACTGGATATATTTTAATGGAAGGATTGAAGATGCACATCAGCAAAGAATTCTTGACAAAACTCAAGAACATGGTGTACATTTAAGACAATCAGTGGCGCGCAAACTCATGGGCACACTAGGCAGGTGCCTAGGGATCCCCTGGAATTCTAAACAATAAGGGGCCAGAGCTAAATGTTGAAAATCCCATAAAGCCTTACTGACATTAGTCTTCTGTTTGCATTGAGTTCCAACCTCTTTAGCCAAAAGTACTTTTGTTGGTTGCAAGTGGTAAGAATAGTTTTTTCTGGATTGTATCGAAATGCATTTTTACCAATCAATAAAGCATATAGACAGTGAGTTTGTTACCTCCTGTTAGCAAAAATACACTTTCACCTTGTACTTTAGTGTAGAATATACATTTTCTTGGTGCATAGTTTGCAAACTAAGGATTCCGAACCAAGGAGTGGTGCGAGATACCTCAAGAGATGAAGTTGTGGCTAGTCTTGGGAAAATGAAGAAGAGGAAAGCACGAGGCCCAGAGAAGCTGCCAATTGAGGCCTAGAAAGCCCTTGGAGATGAGAATAATGGATAAAATGGATATAAGACTACGAAATGAGGTAGACTTAGAGCGCCAGCAGTTGGGATTCATGAAAGGAGTAGGAACGACCCGTGGTATATTTACAGTGAGACAAATGATGGAAAAGTGCAGGGAAAAACAACAAATTCTACACACGTGCTTCATAGACTTGGAAAAAGCTTATGATAGAATCCCAAGAGATGAGGTGTGGAGGGGTCTGAGAGAGCGAAACGCGCCTGAAAAATATTTGAGGATAATCCAGGAGACCTATATGGACGTGACAACTCGAGTAAGGAGCACAGTGGGTGTGACTGATAGTTTTAAAGCACAGGTTGGCCTTCATCAGGAATCGGCTCTCAGCCCCCTCCTGTTTAACATTGTGTTCGATGTGCTGACGGAGCGGTGAGAGAGAAACTACCGTGGTGCGTTCCCTACACAGATGATGTAGTTATCCTGGCCAAGAGCAAGAATGCACTGCAAACAAGGTTGGAAAGATGGAGGGAGACGTTGGAGAGTAGAGGTCTAAAAATAAGTAGAAGTAAGACGGAATACATGACGGATTTGGATGGAGAACAGGATGCGACGAAACAGATAGGTGGTAGAGATCTGAAGAGAGTAATACGTTTTAAATATCTAGGCTCAGTAACACAGGCCTCAGGCAAAGTGGAAAAGGAGATCAACCATAGAATTCAGAGTGGTTGGAACAACTGGAGAAAGATAACTGGAGTAGTGTGTGACAAGAGAGTTCCCATTAGATTGAAGGGAGGGATTCATAAGGCAGTTGTTAGGCCGGCCCGTATGTATGGAAACTGCACTTATAAAGAAGGCGGAGGAAAGAAAGTTGGATGTGGCAGAAATGAAAATGTTGCGATGGATGTCAGGTGTGACAACAAGGGATACAGTGAAGAACGGGTACATTAGAGGATCCTTGAAGTGATAGAAGTTTCCAGAAAGGTTCAGGAAGCGAGACTGCGCTGGTATGGGCACCTCAAGCGAAGAAACGAGGGCCATATGGCTAGGGAAGCAATGATAATGGAGCTCCCAGGAAATAGAATAAGAGGCAGGCCAAAAACAAGATGGAAGTATAGAGTGGCGATGGATATGGCAGAAAAGGGATTGCAAGATGGCGACTGTGAAAACAGAAACAACTGGGCAAGGCTCATAACAAACAGTGACCCCGTATAATGGAGAAGCTGAGAAGAAGCAATAGTTTGCAAAATCGTCAACTGGGCAATAACACTATGCACTTTTGAATTTTAATAACACATCTCCTATCTTCAAAGGGGCATTTACGGTGGTATAGAGAGGGCAATTTAAAGTTTTTTCTAGGGACAAGCCCTCAGATCCCAATTCTCGGATACGCGATAAGAAGGATATTGTAGTACACAAATTTTTGATTAATGGGCACAGATCTTTGATGGCAAAGTGCTCGTTAGTCTCATAATATTGTGCCCAGGGCCTTCGCAGAAGTAAATGCAGCCCTGATAACAATGCATCCTTACTACAAACAATATATATATAGCAAATAACTACAAAATATAGAAAACATATACTTTAAAACAAACTAATAAATAAGTGTAAGTTCCTACATTGTACAACTAATAAATATATTGCATAGAACACACTTTAAAGCATATGAAAACTTGGGATAGTGGCACCTTAGATAGCACATAAAAGATCCAGATAACAAAGAAATAAACAACGGAGTACATTAAAAGCTACAAAAATAGATGTTAAGAGAATAGTGCTTGTAGACAACTGCAAATCAATTAGTTAAAACAGTATTTTTCATTAATTGTCTCACAATCATTTCCCTGTGTCTGACGGGGTAGCCTTCGGGAAATGAGCCATCAGAAGCTTGGATATTTTCAAGGAACTTCAGTGTATCACAAAGTACATTGTTGTCAATATCATCCTTGATATAGCGAGTAGCTTGGCAGAACACTTTATTTACAAATGCACTTAACCTAAAAGAAAAACACTAATCTAGATTGTACTCCACATTAACAATTATTAAACAGAAAATATCTCAAAGTGGCCAATTGCTCCTGCTTGGAAGCCATGACTTGAAAGTAGTTAAAAATAGAAACAGTTTTGAAGCAACAATTACATTTATTGCAGCAACAACGTGTTTTGATTGAATGAATGCCAACAAAAACATAACAGTTGACCCCTTCTTAATGGCATTGTTCGCTTTTCAGGATAGCTTGGTGCCAAACCGTGGCGTACCGTCAGGGTATGCAAGGTATTCAGTGAATACTCTGGGATATCAGCAGAAAATATTTTTTTGAAAAAGTTTATTCCATTGCAGCCTAAAATTCAATAGAGTCATTCATTATTGTCTGAAATCTCCACGTTAGACTGCCTTTATTGGGAGGAATGCTGCGTAGGAGCAATATATCACCGCTTATTCTCTGCTTTGTTATGACACTTAAGGTGGTTACCTCATTCAGTAAGTGGTGAATCTCTTCCGTCTAAATCAGAGAGTGGAATTTTATGAATATGAATAGGTTGGTCAATGTGCAGGTTACACAAGCAGCAGATAAGCTTTCAAAAGCTCGGCTTCCACGCCTCGATAGTATGTTGCTGAGCAGTCTCGTTTAGGGAATTATATTCAGGGGCAGATCTAGGGAGAAACCTGACCAGAACTCAAACCAAAGCTCGTGGGTGTGACCCTATGGGTGTGGCATTAAGGGTGGGTTTTATAAACATGACTTAGTGAATGCAGCTCAGTTGAGTACCTGACTTTGTTACTTTAAAAACACCACAACAAACAGTTGAAAACGGAACTAGTACTGGGCGGAAGTGCAATGCAGCGTAATAGCCAAATGCAAGATGTAGGAAGCAGTCAAAAGGTTGAGTCACATACAATGGGCACCTAATAGACAACTCTATAAGCTGCAGAAGGGCATCTTACCAACAGTTTTATGAAAATTGGGAGGGGCACGTGCCCTCTGTACCCTACAGTTCCTATAGTTACAGTCAAATGGCCATGATGTGATTCAAATAATAGAAGCAAGTTACCTCACAGCTGTCATACTAGGGCAATTGGTTTCTTGACAAGCCGGGAACTGCAGGTCTGAGAACTAGAACGATTGATTTCACCAATCGATTCTGACATTTCTAATACCGCAAAGTAATTGGCCATCAACTACTGTCTGGATCCCAACTAGGGCACTATGGCACTATTTCAACATCAACTCCTCATAACGTTTTGTCCTCAAGCTGACCTAGTCGAGCCCTGGTCACCGAACATTGTGATTCGCTAGCAGAAACTGAGCTCTGGTCAGGGCGATGTTTGATTGGGTGAAACAGAATATTCAAGTCTGACCAGGGCTCGTGCCAATATTGTGTGGGTAATTGAGAGATCGGACTGCAGTCTCATTTGCACATTGCAGAATCACGAGGGCTCCGAAGCAATGCAGCAGGTGATAGAAAAGCTAAATAGTGATTTGGGAAACAAATTTCCAATGTATAAACTGATTTGATAATACTTTCTCCTGCATCCGCAAAAGACACCTGGTATCTTAGAGGTGGTAGTTCTGAGAAAGAGTTAAATAAGCAGCGATAGGCTTCAACAGTTATTATCAATAAGGAGTAAATACGGGTGACTGCTTTTGATAATTCCCGTTTTGATTCAGCCAGCTATTAGGATTGAAATCTGACCAGTGCTCAAGCCCTGGTAGCCCTGATCTGGATCTGCCACTGTCATAATGGCAACCAACACACAGCTAATGTGAAGTAACAACATGATGTAATTCCACTGAAGAAAACTGGTAGACAAAAAAAAATCTGACAACCATTCCTCAATCTATGGATGCTGCTTTATTTTTTGGGCGTAAAAGCAAAAGGTATTGTGTTCTTCAAATCTATCTTTGTTTGAAGCATGTCCGAAGGGAGATTCCTCTGAAGCGGTGTTCTGAGCACGCTGCTTCTAAGTTCATTACGGGACGTAATGAAAATTAAGGTAACTGCAGTTTGTGTTCGTGGCAATACTGACATGGTAGGCCTACCATAGATTACAAGAAGTGTCTCTTACCCTTCCTTTATCCTTTGACAAGTCTACCTGCAAAAAAACTTCCGCCTAATGGACTTCTCCCATTGCTTTCATACTACAAATTGGAAACTTGTATACTGCTCCTAGCAGAGATGTGCCGAGAAACTTTCTGTGGGGGGAGGGGTGTTTTGACAATTTTACTAACTAATAATGGTAACAGCATACTTTTATTAATAAAAAAGGTCAAAGAGTAAACTGTGGCCATTTCTCTTGCATCACAACTGACTTTTTACCAACTTTCTTGCAACTTCAGAAATAGTAGGGGGAGGGGTGACTCACCCACGCCCCCGGGGAACAATTCACTGCTTACTAGTTTTCCGTTCCTAGAGAATATCCAGGGATGATCCTCACGATCTCCCACTGGTTCCAAATAAACAATCCAATCCAGAGATGTTTTTAGCATGAATAATTTCAGAAATTAGAGCATGTTATGCAATGTATCACACCACCCTAGTTTGAAAGTGTGAAAAGTTAAAGAATTTTAAGTACCATACAAAGTGGGGACTAGATGACTGCATTTCTTTTCCTGCTTTGGATGGTACAGTAGAATGTATATATTGTGTATGTATTTTTTATCAAATTTTAATGGTGATAGGACAAAATGTTAAAATTTCGGGAAAAGCTCTGTGGAAATAAAGTTTATGGTAACAAATTGAATGTAATGACATGAACTGAATGAAAATAGTAAAAAGTAATTAATGTAATATTTCATTACCATGTACTAGGCGGAGTTTTGTTGCCCCATACACTGTAAGAATTATCATCACGCCTCCATCTCAATTCATTATTATATCCTGACAAGAGAGATAAGCTTTTATTAAACAAATATGCTACCATAACACTAGTTGCCTTGATAAGAAATTGACAAAACGAGCAGCTGACTTCAATTTGAAAGGCATGCTACAACAAAACATGTTCCAGTGAAATAACATGAAATAAGTTTATTGATAAAAACATGTCATACGATAGCAATGGGGAAGATCATCAGACATGACGCAATATAATGTCCTGCCTCAGCATGTTCCATATATGTGGCTACTGCTTTTCTGACCGCTAAAATCTCTGCCCCAAGAACTCAAATTCTATCACTTTTTCTTTTTCACCATCATTTAGAGCTTAAAATTGTGCTCCAACGAGCTTTTCACTGGCCTCAGACAGTGATTCTTAAGGCTGGTTTTCACATATCCTAGTTCGTCGGAACTCGTCGGATTTCTAGGTGAAACATGAAGTACGATAATTCCGATATGTGAAAATCGAAAACTTTATATGAAAACCGCACATCCTAACTGATCGTATTCATCCTAATTTATCGGAATTCATCCCAAGGAATCAAAAAGTTTTGTTTCATCCATTGAAATGGAACGAATTACGATCGACATTTTATATTAAAACCAACTTCCGACAAATAGGATCAATTTCGATAGAGAAGTCTCGCTTTGATTAACTGAGCCTCAGTCTTTCGTGGTTTACCATAGTGGTATAGAAAAGGGGGACGTAGCCCCCCTAGCTCTTAATTAAAGGGGGCACAATCCTCTATGATCTGTAAATCTCTTCAAAGTAAAGGCCTATTGTGGAGGAAAGTTTTTAAGCAGGGACGTAGCAACCGGGAAGTGTGCGGGTGTAACACCCTGCCAACTTTCGGAACTTGAGAAAATTCAGGGTAAAATGGGTAATTGTAACTTCAAAATCAAGTAATCTTTTAAGGCAACATAATGCTTTTACAACAGTGGCTGGAACGTATATTTTAAGGAAGAACTTACTATATTTGCAAAAACCAATATCAAAATAGCCTTTTCCAGCCATCTGAGCGCCTTTACTTTGAATTTTGAATTTTCGGATCACTGGGCAAGCAAGATCGTCTTTTCATTTAAGTGTTATGAAATCTGTTTACATCAACACTCAAAACCCAGTCTAGTGTAGACAAAAATAGTTTGTTTTCTACTTAGGACTCTTCAAGTAAACAATGGTTAATAGGTCCTAGTTGGCCACTATTGGGGCCAATTAGACGCATCCTCTCGCATGTAACCGCATCTGGATATATATTTCGCTTAACCTTTAGGTCACTATCCGACGTTTTCATACTCTGATGAGTGTCGGACGAAAAAGAAAGCTTTTACGTATGTCAAAAGAATTTTGCAGCTTTTTCGTGCTGTAATAAAGTTTTGTAGTACCAACAGACTATTTACATAAAACTTTTGGTAGCTCCAGGTATCAAAATTGAGGTCATTGCTTTTTCTTTTGATGATTTAGAAAGGAATTTTTCTTGGGGCAAGCCCACAGAACCCATTTTCCATCCCACTTACCTATTTTATGCCAAAATAGTTTTTAATAGGAAAGTGGGATGGAAAATGGGGTCTGTAGCTTTGCCCGAAGAAAAATTCTTTTCTTAGGCAGCACTCTTTTAAATGTCTCAAAACACTCTTTTGCAGAATAACATGTGCTTTTTGTGATCATTGACCTTCATGCCAAGAAGGAGAAACAGGTCTTTCAACCTAGTTGTTATCTAATTTTGAAAATATAGAATGAAAAAGGTAGAAGCTACGCCAAGTTCTCCTTTTCCCATGGCATGCATGTAAACCTACTCCCGAAAAGGGTCATCGTCTTTTGCTATGTTATCTTTTCAATGGCCAAGCAACTCAAAAGACTGGATTGTTGCATTGAATTTTGCGAACTACACAGGGTTCGATTAACGCATGCAAGGAACGTGTTGGGTTCAGTACCTCCAACAAAATTCAGAACCACTGATCTATAAATACAGTTAAACACTGCCAATTGCAATCTTGCGTCCCCTCTTTTGATATCATTGTGGATGAGTTTAAAATCTAATCAGAATTTTTCAATGTCATTCGTTTGTTCTCATTTTGTGCTTCAAACGAATTTATTGTGATAAAGTAAATTCAACGTCAAGTTCGCTCCTCCTACCCAACTTTGACTCTATCCTAGCTGCCTTTTTTATTCTGCTTAAAGCTAATGGGCTACTTTTGTGTACGTATTTCTACAGGAAACTAAGAAGTTGATCCAACTACTTCTAAAAGAAAATTGTGAACGAACCACTTCTCAAAAGTTTTTAATAAAGCATTTTGCCTTCAATACAAACCCTTCGCCTACAATGGCCTTTCACTTCCAAGACAATTATGGACTGTGGGGATTGTATCCCCTCAAGTCACAGCTAGGGGTATGTCCCCACTCTCAATTTCTTCTAAACAACTATAGCTATCCTACCTTCTTTCTCACTATCTGCAAACAATAGCTGCAGCTTTAAGCTATTATTTGCAGATAGCGAAAAGTGTCTATGATGGCATGTACATAACTTCAGAATATGCAGTCATATCAGGCACGTACCTGCATGGGGCACGGGGGCAATACCACCAAATGAAAAAGTACGCATGGTGCTGCCCCCTCAACAGAATTACTTACCTGGAAAAGAACGTAACAAAGTAACAATTTTGCCACTCCAAACTGATTGTACATGCAGGCTTTGCCACTCCACAGAATTTCCTCCAGTTACCTACTTGAGTCATTTGAGGAATTATGAAGATATCTACAACTTCTAGATCTTTCTTGTGATACCTGTTTACGCTTTGCGCAATGATAACTTTCGATTGATCATTTAACAAAATTCGTCTAATGTACACTGGGTTTCAGTTATGTGTTCGCTTTAATTATTGACCATTGAGAGGCTTACTTTGATACCACTGTACTAAACCCCTCTGCTACCCATTCGGAAGTTTGTATAACAATTTAGTTTGCAAGCAGAAAAGACGGTATACAAAATTACTGAAAAGAAGATTCACAAAGAAATGTTCAAACCTTTACGCATGAAGTTATACGCCTTTCTCTCTACATCAGCAGTTACTCCATTTTTAGTACTATACAAGTATCTAAGAACGTAAACCAAAGGGGCCATTTTAATCATTGTCTGTTCACCACAGCCAGTTGGCAGCTTTATGAGATTTGCAAGTCCATTTTCAATAACATCCTCGACGCCAGCGCTCATTAAGTTTCCTAAAGCAAAAGAACATTATGCAATACATATAAGATTTGAGCAGGCATGAATTAGTGTATTTTCCGATATATCCAAAAATTTAATGATATTTCTCTGTGTTTACAATCAACCCTTACCTGTTACATAAACCATTGCCTTCTGAGATTCTGGAATAAACTGATCGGGTAGCGTAACAGTTTCAGAATTCACTTGGGAACGTTTGTTCTTTTGCTCTAAAACACACAGGACCTTGTTATTTATCGCAGAATAATCACAAAATGAATAAGTAAAAATAAAGTAGCATTAATCAATTATCACACATAGCCGATTGTATTTGCCCTTATATTAATATTGATATTCATATTCATATCATTATTTTTACACGAATAATCCGTCAGCTATATTAAAATAAACTAAACGATATATCATAATAATTTAAGTACATCATAAAGGTCTAGTCCAACATCATAACGAAAGATTACAAGAAAGGATTTTTTTCAGCTGATAAAGTACATTTCAATTGTTTTTTGAAGTGACAGAGCGTGGGGAGTTCCCTAATGCTTAAGGGGACTTCATTCCAGATTTTAAGAGCTGAGTATGAAAATCCTTTCTTGGCATACTCTAAATTGTACTTAGGAATCTGGAAATTTTTGCAGAATCGTGTATTATACCTGGAGTAATAGGACCATTGGTAGTACTTGTTCCATAGTTTTTGAGGACATAGCTTGTTAAAGATCTTATAAACCATAGCGGCACGATCAAATGTAATACGCTGTTCAATTACTAGGAATTTGGGTCTCCAGTTGTCTTTTATCCCGCTCGTATCAATCATACAAACAGTCTTAGAGATGTTGAAGAGATTCTATTTTTGAGTTTGATAAACTACCCAAGATTATATCAACATGCTGACTGTATGCAACTTTCAATTAGGGCTCAATATACATTGCTTAATGAGCACTGAGGGAGAATGCTTTTCAGTCTTCTTAGAGATTGAAGACCTCCAAGACTTTTGTTGTGAACAGTCTCGTATCAAATCGAGGAATATTGTTAAATTAAGTTGATTGTCGTTAATATTATCATACCTTTTGTCGGTACTATCAATCAACAAAGTAACTGTTAAACATCATTTTTGAAATGTTGGCTGACTCATTTTTAGGGCCTTAGTGGCCTTCAAATATTGATAGATTTGATTATGAACTATTCTTTCAAGAATCTTTGGAATACAGAGACTACTGAATGCTTTTCAGTCTTGCATTGTTTTTTAATTCTAATATTTCAGAAGTTATATATCTAAATCAAAAGCACATCTATGATAACCCAAATTAATATTTAGGCAAACCCACGTTAATTAACAGCTCAACACGTCTAGGTCTCGGAACATTTCAATCATCAATATCCTCTAAATTTTTTGTACTGGGAATAATAAGAGAAGCTGTGACTGATAGAAAATGAATTCGAAAGTGGCAAGAGAAACAGTACATTTGCAAGGCTAGAACAGATATGAAGGATTTATCTAGTCCAAGAGAGTAAGATAGACGGTGGGATTTACAAAGAGATGATGTTAAACATAACAAGGAACACAACAAGTGTGCGTTCTAGTGGTTCCAGATTACTCGTGCCATGCCAGATTGAATGTCTCACATAGTAGCTTTATTCATTCATATTCATAAACTTTATACACCAAACCCTTCACAATAATCAGTATTAGAGAAAAAAAGCTACGAATTACATTATATATAGCGAAAAGCAACCATTAAAATAGGCGAGAGAAACCAAAAGGAGCGAGTTCATTTAAGCTCTCAAACACCATTCTTTTGAATTTAATGTCGATTGGTTCATTAATAGTTTCCCACCCCAGTTTCTTAATCAATTGATTGCTGGGGTATCGCAACTACTGTTTGTTACATTTCTAGCAGTCCTGCTTTGCAGCTTTTGCA
>OLMO02000301.1:17220287-17231432 GCA_900291935.2 Cassiopea xamachana | reverse complement strand
ATATATATATATATATATATATATATATATATATATATATATATATATATATTGATACATCGTCTAATTTTCTTGAACTACTTCAAAAAGACAACTCAGTTTCAATTCATCAGTGGCACTTACAACTATTAATGTCAGAAGTGTACAAGACAAATTTAGGCCTAAACCCTTGCTTTATGAAAAGAATTTTTGCGCAGAAAAGAACCTCATATAATTTGCGAATGAATAGCTTAGAGTTACCACAAATCAACACAGTATCCTATGGAATACAGAGTGCAGTGTTTTTAGGTAGCTCATTGTGGCTTACAGTGCCAGATGAAGCTAAGAATTCCAAAACTATAGATGAATTCAAAAGTGTTATAAAACATTGGAAAGGTCATGAAAATTGCCTTCTTAGAATATGCAGACAATATGTAGCGCAAGCTGGCTTCTTGACTTAGAACTACTTATCTTATATTACAATTAATATATATAGTTTATTACTTTCTCAATGATGTAAATTTTTTTTTAGCTATTATGACGCTATTCTGTAATTTTTTTTTCAAACTTCATATAATTCAATCAATACTACAAATACAATTATACACCTCACTAATACTAAAATCTATTTTATGTTTTCTTTAAGCTTTTGCAGTAGGCGTAAATTAGCTTCCTTTAGCTATGTGTAAGCTTAATATAAATAAATTGATTATATAATATATTATATAGATGTAATCTGGGGAAGTCTTCCAGCGAGAAAAATCGGAACTCTCCAAAGATTGCTGAATAAAGCCCAGTTGATGATTGAAACCGCTACAGTAGAAGATAACTGGTCCTGTGATTGGCTGAACGTCATTAATCTCATCTCGTTTGATCGACTAGATATGATATATAAGATTATAAACAAGTTAAGCCCTGAAAGTTTTTGGGATAAATTTGAGTTAAGATCAGTCCACTCAAAATATGAAACAAGGAATTGCCATGATCTTCAAATCCCAAGCTATATACGCAACGTGCAAAAATGGCTTTAAATACTCGACTCTAAAACTATGGAATAATACGCCTTTTGATATACGAAGGGCCTCAACTCTCAAATGCTTCAAAAAGAAATTAAAAGCACATCTATTGACTAATCAAAAACAATAACTGAAAGCACGACCCTCTGGAAGAGCAGCAATATTAGTGCATACTTCTGTGCCTTCACATCACGTTTGCTTCTCTCATCTTTCTCCATTGTTGTCTGTTCGCAGTATTTTTATACGTTCTCCAGTGACCTTTTCAATCATAGTTTTCCATTCAATAAACTTTGAAAACACTTCGCTATTCTGCTTTAAGCACAAAAACCTATGCAAACATTGACTTGTTGTCAATGAATGTTAAGAAATATTCACAACCACTTTGCGACTCTTTGTATCTAGCTTCCCACAAACGTCACTGTGTACTAAATTGAGGATCTCAGTTGCTCTCTACCCACCAGATAATGGAAATGCACTTCTGTGATGTTTATCATAAATGCATGGCTCACAACTTTTCATCATTGGATTTCTGATAATCAAGGCCATCCACCATATGATTTGCAGCTATAATTTCCTAAGCTTTAAATCCAAAATAACCATATCGTCTATGTCACAGTACTTCAATTGCTTCTGTCACGACAGCACCAACAGTTTCCTTTCCATCAATAAATTTAATTGATACAGGCTTCCAATTAAATTGCTGTAGCAAAAATTCTCTGATTTCTATCCATAATTGCACGTTCAGAAGAAATAACCACTACAATTATCTTTCCTGCTTTTGTTATTTTAGAAACACTAAAAAGGTTGTAGGAGAGTGCTTGTGCAAACACCACATCTTACAGTTGACACCTTTGAATTTGGTTTTGACCAATAGCAATATTCAGTAACACTCTACCTTTTCCAGTTGCTTTGACTATATGCCAGGCTGCTTCAATTTAACACATTCAGTGAATGCATTCATATCATTGCACGTATGGCAAGTTGCCCCAGAACCAATGATCTAGCTACCATTTTTATCCGTAGAACTGAGTGTCACTTCATGCACGACCAAGGCCACCAAAATCACTGTCCGAATACTGTTCACTTCTTCGTAGTCTTTCAAAAATGCTATATGCTTTCTGCTATTTGCTCTTATAAGAAACTTCTTCATTTTTTCTCTCCATATTATAGCAGTTTCTCTTTATGTGGAGAGCTTTTCCAGACTAGTTGCAAATTGATCCGTATGTTGGGAATACGCATGCTCGGTATAAAGCATGTAAACGTGGTTATGTAGGCATACTTAGTTATTTCATTCATTTTAGACTTATGCGTCAAGTAATCTCTCCATTCGTTGAACTATTTTCTTTCTATTGTATTTAACCATATTTACGTAAAGAGTACTGATTCAAGTTGTGATAAATCGGATGTTGACTATGATTTTATGGTGTTATGAATGAGGGTAAATAACACAGCTATTCTGTGATATTAGTTTCATGGTTATCTATATCCTGTTTTTCACATTTACAATTGATTAGACAAATTTAGTCATTTCTTGTAGCAGTATAAGTAGAGGTTATTATTAGTTTATCAGTAGTTGTTCAAGAATGGTCGGTAGATAGAGGAAAAATATAAGTAAATTATTATGAGTGTTAAATTATAGAGTGGTGGTTTTCAGTCGGTCTCTGCCTTGCTCTCATCTCATGAGCCTTTCCTCCGCAAGCTACTTTTTCTTTCAGCTTTATTTCTTCACACAATAGGCGGTCTGTTACAATCTCCATTTTTGACACGTCTTCACTAGCTTCAAGTGCTGTTACCAATACATCAAACGATGGGGGTAAACATGTCAATAGGTGAATGACACGATCTTCTTCTTCAATAGGATCGCCAACGATTGACAATTCCTCAAATATATCCGTCATTTCCTTAGCATGCTGCTAAACCGACTGACTTTCCTTCGGCTGCATAGAATAAAGCTTTCGTCGAAGAGCTAATTTATTCACTCATTTTTTCTTTTGAAACTGAGCAGCAAGCTTATCCGAAATAACGACTGGGTCTTGAGGGTCTCCTATCAGGTACAATAGGGAAGGTTTTATTGACAAAACAACTATTTCCAACGCTCTTTTTTCCTTTGTAAAGCATTTAGCATACTTCTCCCCTTCCGTTTGAGGGGTATTGTTTCAACTCCATCGGCGAGACGCCATAGACCATCTTTCATTAATACCGTTTAGTATAATTCGATCCATTTAAAGGTACAATGATAATAGCTTTCGTTTCCACAGCCATTCTCTGATGCAAGAATTAAACAGCTTCCACAAGTATGCAACTGCCTAACAGCTGCCAAAAACGATACACTATTGGACAAAAAACACTTGTCATACTGAGCAGACAAATATTGGAATAGTCTCTGAGTGTAACATGACATTCATGTTGACAGGGCCATGGCTATGTAATAGACGATGGTTTTGCAAATTGAAAGGCTTACGGCCTTAGAGAGATTACCATGTTTTGGCGTACGTATCAATTTACATTTGCGTCGCATTGGCTGGCTAACAACTCCACTTTAATACAATTATTACTATTTATATAAATCATACTGGAAATCAATAACAATTATGTCATGTAAACGAGGTTGGCATGGCTACGAGGTAAGTATGCGGTCCTGTTACAGCTAGAGGGGTAGAGGGGGTATGGAGGGGATGCAGGACCCCACAACAAATTTCATTCATATATTATTCAGTAGGTTTTCACTGTACTCAATTAAACGTAGTATAGAAACTTATCATAATTCGAAATAAGCCACAAACAGTCAGAAAATAGCCCCGACACGTGAAGTTTTTGAAACCAAGAAAACCGACACAGAAACAAACTACTATTGAATTATCAAAACAATGAACAATCAAAATGAGACCAACACAAAAGACCAAGCAGGACCAAAACCAGAGAATAGAACAAAAACACTAACAAGGAAAACAGCAAGGATCTGCAAGTGGCCGCCAACAAAACCAGCAGCAAAAAATAATTCGGAACCCAATTATGAAAGAAATTGCAGGAAAAAATTTAAAATCAAGATTGTGGTGACTCACATGTGAAAAGATTGAACCCAGAGAAACTGTGAAACCAATACAGAGATGTAGAAATATTTGGACAATCAGGAGTGTATGGGGATATTTGCATACAAATGCCGTTTGACTGAACTTTGGTAACAACACAAACTGGCCGTCGCAGCGAAACCAGATCCAGACAAGGACTGCAGTTTTGAAGAAGTAAAAAGGTTTAATCACTAAGTATGAAAGTACCTTTTGCTATACAACATTACAATTACTGAATATAGAGACAGAATGCTAACTACCTAAACGTTAAGGCTTATCTTTCTTCAGGACATCATTCTCCGCTAAAGTTGAGTGTTCTCCTTTTGTATCAAAGGTGCTATACTATTCAGAATTGTGTTCAATAAATGCTCATCCATGCTCAGAAAATGACTATTCCGTAAGATGCCTTTAACCTTTGATGTAGGAAATGATTGGCCATAAATTTCTCTCATTGTAGAATCGAAGGCCTGGTCCATAAAAGTTGTACTTTCTTGCTTCCCCGGGAGCGGCGGTGTTGAATGGCTATTCTAATAAATGCTGCTGAAGCAGCCAATGATACTCTCCTTTTGTTCTCCGTTCTGTTACCAACTGAGGGGAAACTCGAGATTACTCCTTTCTCCGCCACTCATAAATCTGGCGAACTTCGCCAAACAATTTTTTGCAAAGTGTGCTCAAGATTCACAGTGAAGATAGGTACCGCTAACTTATCCAAACTACGGCAAAGCTGGAATTTGCAAACAAAAATTTGGTAAAGTTCACCAGTGTAGAGTAGGCTTGAGACTATGAATCCTCTACCTGTGAACCAATTCCCCCTCCAAAACAAATCCAACCTAATAGACAATTCAAACCACAGATGGGCTGCAGTCACACATAATGCGAAAGACTATAGAGATGTATCAAAGAGTAGGAAGCAGATACATTACGAAATTTACTAAAGGACTTACCAAATGAGCCAGACACTTGCTTCTGTGTGTCTTTCTTGATACCTAAGAATAATATCCAATTGAAAATTAGCATCTATAATTCTTTTGTTTTTAGTAAGTAATGTCGGGGAAAAGCTGTGGGGCTATAACAAAGCCCCGACAAAGGAAAATCTGAGAAAATGGGGAAGTTTAAGTAGAAAGGGAGACAAGATCAAGTTTGTTGATATTAGATTTAAAAGGTGACAAATTGTAGGATTCAGGGAAAGTAGTGGGCGGCAATGAGTTCCACAGTTGAGAAGTTCTAGGAATGAAAGATGATTTGTGAGATAGATTTCATGAATTAGGTGGTGTAACTTGGAAAGAGTGTGACTAGGTAGAGCTTCTGGTGGTTCGAAGACGCCTCACTGGATCAGGTATAATATTCTTGATTTCCTGAGAGCAATGTCCGTGAAAAAAGCGGTAGAAAATGGAAAGTTCTGCAACAAGACGACGATGGGAGAGAGACTAGAGAATTAGTGAGGTTTGGATTGTTGATGAGACGGATAGCTTTAGACTGGACTCTGTCAAGAAGATGGAGAGAAGATTTAGAAGCACCACCCCAGACATGAGAGCAGTACTCCAGAGAAGGACGAATCTGGGAATTGTATATAGTTAGTAATTGAGAAGGTGAGAAATAACCACGGGCTCTAGAAAGAAAGCCAAGTTTCTGAGATGCATGTCTTGTAATGGAATAGATATGGGGTTTCCTAGTGAGATTAGATCTGGCTGGTGGTTTTGACCCTAATAAGATTATTTTTTATTTTTCACCATATGTTCTATCTGAAATTCAAACGAAAGTTGTCTCGTGGCTTCAAGTATTCATTTAAGCCTTCTCGTTTATACTACTGCTCTTTCCCTACGCCATTTGAAAAGATTGCTTCCAATCTTAAGAAAATTATTATCAATCACCCACGTTTTTCGTTCAACTATGTTAAAGCCATTCTTAAAAGTTTAGCTCTGTCATCTTTTCATAGGTTAAACTCATTTCTTCCTTCTAATATCAGTAAAACTGAAATTACGGTAGTTAGAAACCTTAGTAAACAGAAAGACCTGGCTATTGTTTGTCCTGATAAGGGGAATGGGGTTATTCTCTTTAACCGCTCTGACTCTGTTTCGAAGGTGGATACCATCTTGAACAATGCATCTAAATTCGTCAAGTTGGGTTCTGATCCCCTTAAGTTATGTCAGAGGATGTAGAGTAGGCTCATTCACATTCTCAGGGATTCGCTATTTAGTAGTAAAGCTATCCCTCAAAATGTCTATCATGAATTGTTCACATCTGGTAGCACTTCTAGCATTCTTTATGGTTTGCCCAAAGTACATGAGTCCGGCTGTCTTTCCAGGCCTATTTTTTCTGCTATTAGCACCTACAACTATAAACTCGCTACAATGGCTGCCAAAAGTGCTGGAACGCATAGCACAATTTCAGGACTATTTTTGTCCTTTGCCTCCACCTCCCCCTCCATACAACGTTGATTTATTTTGAGATATGATCTCAATCACTTAGCATTGAGGTACAATTCGTCCTACCCAATGTCTTATCTTCAACACTCAACATTGTTCCGGCGGAGGGGACTATCATTCTCCTCTAGGGGGGTGATTTATTAAGAAGTCCTTTGAAGGAAGACAGAGTACATTCGCAGCTATTTTTCGCTGCGTTCCAACTACATTTGGCAATGATTGTAAGTCTCTAGTCCCTATTCTTCAACCTCTTACTTCAGGGCCTTATACTGTTAAAGAATCTTTTTCCTTTGGTAAAGAAATTACCTCTTTCCACATTGATTGACTGCGTTATGGTCAGCTTTGACGCGAACAGCCTGTTTATTAATGTTCCTCTTACTGAGTGAGCTAATCTCTGCTGTGATCTTCTCTCTCTATTTCGTATAGTAACTGTAAATTTACTCTTGAACCATTTTGCAAACTTTGGAACTTTGCCGTTAAGAACAATCAATTTATCTTTAATAAGCCAATAAGCACTTCTACGACCAAATTGACGGCACACAGTGGGCCCATTTGGCTCGGTCGGGGGAAATTGGAACCTAACTAAAGATTGATAAGTCAGAACGTTCTCAACATGAAAATTTAAATACCCTACAACTTCAAATGCCCCTTTTGAGTATATAGTTGATCCTTGGATGACAAATTTGACTACTAAATGAGTAAGGTTGGCGAATATGCCAGCAGAACCGTAGGTCACCTATACCAAACCTTGCAAAATTGATGCTAATCATGTCTGACATCAAAAATCTACATGTCCCAAATGCGCTCCATTTTAAAACGGTGGGAATGTGAATTTTGGCATTATTTTTTCACTATTGTCATTGGGGATGAACGATATTCATACTTACTTTGAATATCTAGCATTTAGAAGCCAATGTAGATTATTTCCGTGAAGTAGCAAAATATCAAATGAAGCCGTTTGGGTAATCAAGCTCCTATGGCTGATATTTATGTTGGCAATATTTGTTCACTCTCTTTCGTTCCGAAAAACCTCGGTCTGTTGTAACTCAAAATGTTTTTCGTCCCTTGGCATTCCCAACTCTTCCAGCCAGAATAATAAATAACATTTATTGATGGAGTTTGTTTTGCATCTACAAAGTTTCTGTTTCTAAACAGAACCTATCTATTTAAAAAGATTTTTGTGTTTAAATAAAAAATACTTATTTCAAAATAATTGACAAGAGAAAGAATATCTTGTTGATTTCCTTTTGAACTAACCATACCATCTTTCTGTTAAACTTTAAAGGTCTTTACTATGATTTTGGTAGTTTTATTCCGCATTCTTATAGAATTAATCTTGTTTGGTCCCTCATCTTTCGTGCATACAATATTTGTTCCACACATTTTAGCTTTCATTTGGAACTTTCTCGAATTAAAGGCATTCTTGAAGGGAATTATTTTTCCATATGTGATATTGATAAGATTATTAAATCTTTTCTGGATAATGTTTTTCTCTAAGACTAAGGAGAATAAGCCCACTTTAACTTTCAGTACACCCTTCCTAGATCCTGGTAGCTTACATATCAAATCTCGAATCTCTAGACTTATTAAATAATGTTATCCTGACTATAAGCTACTCATTGTTTTCTCTATCCCTAAACGTATATCTCAATTTTTCCCCTTTAAGGACTCTACGCCCCTAAGCTCCTACGGGAAAACTTCCCATAACCTAGCCATATGCTGCATAGAGCACATAGGATTTACCAACGCAGGTTATAGGATCAAGAACAATTCTTCCGTTGTTTACCATTGTCTACCACTGGTCACCCTGTATCCCCTGATGACTTTAGTATTATTAGTAGCACCAACAATAGCATTGATCTCTTAATTCTTGAGATTCTACTAATACTTAGAGACCATCCAATCTTAATTCCAAAAACGTCCTCCATCCAACCAAGGCTTTTCTAATCTATTTACCTTTGAATTTTACCATGGATTTCATGATCTACCCTTCCCGTTGTTTTGGTTCATTGATTTAGCCTTTAGTTGGTGTCCCCTAGGTTCTCCATGTTTATTTTTTTCATCATCTACTTTTGTATCAATTTTGATATCAGGGCAGCAAATTACACTGACGATGGATCCCTGGACTTAGGGACCAAAACATCTGGACTTGTAGTATAATATGAAAATGTCTTAACAATAATTTCGAAATGTCTAAATGGAACCATGACTCTTATTCTCGTCTTCTTCATTCTGCCATCTAATACAAGGTATAGTCAAATGGCCAACTTGTACAGACTGGAATACTACACAAATTCCAAGTATAGCTATGGCCACACAACTAGACTTCCTCTCGAATTGTGCTATGCATTTGTATAGTAAAGATCTATTGATTATGCAAAACAACAGAAACTGCATCAAAAATGGAAAATTTGGCAGATACCTTGTGGATCAAGTAAGATTGACCGTACAACTTCTTCCTCGACACCTTCTGGCTGCAACCAATAGTTATTTATATTAATATGAACATAGAGAGAAAACTAATGCATATGAAATAATTAAATCCTCTAAAATGTAAACTGCTTCATATTCCTCCACAAATCTGCTCTACATGTTAGGCACTATCCTTGCCATGGTCTGACAATATCCTTGCTTTCATCTTTCCAAATGCTGAAACTTCAAAATTCTCATTGAATGCTATAATTATTACATTCATGTACATTTAAGAGAACAGATATTTTACTGAATATCAAAATCAAAGGCATTATAGAGTATTAAAAATAACACAGAAAGTGCAGACTTTCAACAAAGGATAGCACCATACAAAAAGCTACTGTTTGACAAAAACAACTGCTAATTATCATGGAATCATTCCATGCTTGTACTAATATACGTCTTTGTATAAGACAGTGGTTTTAAAAAAACCAATACTCAGCTGCTCAAACAGCAAAGACAGTTCAGCAATGGATTTTTGTAACCTAAGAATGTTTGTAAGTGCAGGTGTTTAAAATTTGACTTTTCTGTGAACTAAAATGCAATATATGCTATGCTGGCTGCCTTCTAGCAGTTGAAATTCTATTAGTTACTAGATTTATTATCATTTCAAGTTTGCATGGTACTTTTCACTTTCCATTAAGGTGCATGCGCAAGCATTAGAACTCAAAAATTCTTGCTTATAAAGTCTTAAGACAGTTTTAACACTGGAATCGCGAAAATGTTAAGAAAGTTTCAGTACAGGGCAGAAGGAACTTCCTTATAAAATAAAAAACCTGTACTTTCGCTATCTTGCAACCAAATACTTACAACGACAGTCAATTTCTTTAAAATTCTATCACTGTCAGTTTCGGTATTCACCACAAATTCAATTGGAATTTCGCCAATATGTAACGGGATAATCGTAAATGGAATAGCTATTCCGTCATTTGCAAGGATCTCTACTTTGACTATAGGAGAATTTTTCCCAGCTTCAGCAATGGAACAAAATGTTTCGTGCCCTTTCAAGTATATATTGGCCTAAAATACAAATAGCATGAGTTATACATATTGAAAAGAAATACCATAAAAGCCCGACCAAACTAGGAAGCATTGTCATATGATATTCATGCTTTACAAATGTTTCAAGAAATGTTTCCTAGTTTGGCCACCTGTCATAAGATAAAGTCGACAAAATGTTTGTTACAAGAAGGTATGATGATTATCAAACTTTTCATGTGACATTGTATGTTGTACGACATCTTTATATACCAATATGCCATTATGCAAATGAGGTAAAACAATGGAAAGATTGTACGAGGGAGAACTCTTCCCAGGGGGCTTGAGGGATCGGCCCCCGGTTGCTACACGGTCTTTCAGCTGTCAATTGGAGGCCCCCTTTAGAGATCTGGCCTATTTTTGGCTAATTTCTTTGTGAGAAAAGCGCTCACTTTGTACGGAGCTGTTTGTGGTTGATCGGGGTGTCTGCTTTAGCTGCCGTTGGAAATTGGCTCCCAGATCCCTCTACCCAAGGTTGGTGACTCCTAGATCTCTCTTCTATTGTCTCCAGATTGCATCCGGTATCTTTCAATTAGTTCCCAGTCCCCTATGCGGCATTGCCTCGTGCTTCTCAATTTATTGTGGATGCTTTGAGACGAGGCAAGAAGGAAAGTGGATCTTGCGATATTTGTATAATCAGCCATTTGGTGAGTATGCTTTTCATTTGTATTTTACCATTTGTGCTCTGTGTATCACAATTCACTTTTATTCTACTTTTGCTTTGTGGCCTAACATTTTTTCGTGAAAGATGTGCCTGTTGCTAACACTTACAGTGGCCTAATGTTTTTTGTGAAAGCCACATTCTGGTAATACTCATTGCCATTCAATCTTAAGAAGAAAGTTCTGGTAGCCCTCTTAGGAACAATTGATATAATCGCTTTGATTTTAATGTAGACCTTTCATGAATGTTTCACTATTGTTTCTAAATTCTTATTTTTGTATGAGTGTCACTTGTTAGCATTTGCTGATTTTTCATGAATAATTTGTGGTTGTGCTTAGGACAATTTACACTAGAGTAATATATTCTACATTCTCTCCTCCTTTATTGAATCGTGTCGCCTAGTGTTAGTTACTATATTTCAATGAAAGTTTAGTTTACCTTAACGACTGTAACCGAATGAAAGATGGTAAACTACTACTGCGATAAAC
>OLMO02000301.1:17202658-17220187 GCA_900291935.2 Cassiopea xamachana | reverse complement strand
GTCACCTATACCAAACCTTGCAAAATTGATGCTAATCATGTCTGACATCAAAAATCTACATGTCCCAAATGCGCTCCATTTTAAAAAGGTGGGAATGTGAATTTTGGCATTATTTTTTCACTATTGTCATTGGGGATGAACGATATCCATACTTCCTTTGAATATCTAGCATTTAGAAGCCAATGTAGATTATTTCCGTGAAGTAGCAAGATATCAAATGAAGCCGTTTGGGTAATCAAGCTCCTATGGCTGATATTTATGTTGGCAATATTTGTTCACTCTCTTCCGTTCCGAAAAACCTCGGTCTGTTGTAACTCAAAATGTTTTTCGTCCCTTGGCATTCCCAACTCTTCCAGCCAGAATAATAAATAACATTTATTGAAGGAGTTTGTTTTGCATCCACAAAATTTCTGTTTCTAAACAGAACCTATCTATTTAAAAAGATATTTGTTTTTAAATAAAAAATACTTATTTCAAAATAATTGACAAGAGAAAGAATATCTTGTTGATTTCCTTTTGAACTAACCACACCATCTTTCTGTTAAATTTTAAAGGTCTTTACTATGATTTTGATAGTTTTATTCCGCATTCTTATAGAACTAATCTTGTTCGGTCCCTCATCTTTCGTGCATACAATATTTGTTCCACATATTTTAGCTTTCATTTGGAACTTTCTCGAATTAAAGGCATTCTTAAAGGGAATTATTTTTCCATATGTGATATTGATAAGGTTATTAAATCTTTTCTGGATAATGTTTTTCTCTAAGACTAAGGAGAATAAGCCCACTTTAACTTTCAGTACATCCTTCCTAGATCCTGGTAGCTTACATATCAAATCTCGAATCTCTAGACTTATTAAATAATGTTATCCTGACTATAAACTACTCATTGTTTTCTCTATCCCTAAACGTATATCTCAATTTTTCCCCTTTAAGGACTCCACGCCCCTAAGCTCCTACGGGAAAACCTCCCATAACCTAGCCATATGCTGCATAGAGCACATAGGATTTACCAAAGCAGGTTATAGGATCAAGAACAATTCTTCCGTTGTTTACCATTGTCTACCACTGGTCACCCTGTATCCCCTGATGACTTTAGTATTATTAGTATCACCAACAATAGCATTGATCTCTTAATTCTTGAGATTCTACTAACACTTAGAGACCATCCAATCTTAATTCCAAAAACGTCCTCCATCCAACCAAGGCTTTTCTAATCTATTTACCTTTGAATTTTACCATGGATTTCATGATCTACCCTTCCCGTTGTTTTGGTTCATTGATTTACCCTTTAGTTGGTGTCCCCTAGGTTCTCCATGTTTATTTTGTTCATCATCTACTTTTGTATAAATGTTGATATCAGGACAGCAAATTACACTGACGATGGATCCCTGGAATTAGGGACCAAAGCATCTGGACTTGTAGTATAATATGAAAATGTCTTAACAATAATTTCGAAATGTCTAAATGGAACCATGACTCTTATTCTCGTCTTCTTCATTCTGCCATCTAATACAAGGTATAGTCAAATGGCCAACTTGTACAGACTGGAATACTACACAAATTCCAAGTATAGCTATGGCCACACAACTAGACTTCCTCTCGAATTGTGCTATGCATTTGTATAGCAAAGATCTATTGATTATGCAAAACAACACAAACTGCATCAAAAATGGAAAATTTGGCAGATACCTTGTGGATCAAGTAAGATTGACCGTACAACTTCTTCCTCGACACCTTCTGGCTGCAACCAATAGTTATTTATATTAATATGAAAATAGAGAGAAAACTAATGCATATGAAATAATTAAATCCTCTAAAATGTAAACTGCTTCATATTCCTCCACAAAGATGCATAAATCTGCTCTACATGTTAGGCACTATCCTTGCCATGATCTGACAATATCCTTGCTTTCATCTTTCCAAATACTGAAACATCAAAATTCTCATTGAATGCTATAATTATCACTTTCATGTACATTTAAGAGAACATATATTTTACTGAATATCAAAATCAAAGGCATTATAGAGTATTAAAAATAACACAGGAAGTGCAGACTTTCAACAAAGGATAGCACCATAGAAAAAGCTACTGTTTGACAAAAACAACTGCTAATTATCATGGAGTCATTCCATGCTTGTACTAATATACGTCTTTGTATAAGAAAGTGGTTTTAAAAAAACCAATACTCAGCTGCTCAAACAGCAAAGACAGTTCAGCAATGGATTTTTGTAACCTAAGAATGTTTGTAAGTGCAGGTGTTTAAAATTTGACTTTTCTTTGCACTAAAATGCAACATATGCAATGCTGGCTGCCTTCTAGCAGTTGAAATTCTATTAGTTACTAGATTTATTATCATTTCAAGTTTGCATGGTACTTTTCACTTTCCATTAAGGTGCATGCGCAAACATTAGAACTCAAAAATTCTTGCTTATAACGTCTTAAGACAGTTTTAACACTGGAATCGCGAAAATGTTAAGAAAGGTTCAGTACTGGGCAGAAGAAACTTCCTTATAAAAGAAAAAAACGTGTACTTTCGCTATCTTACAACTAAATACTTACAACGACAGTTAATTTCTTTAAAATTCTATCACTGTCAGTTTCGGTATTCACCACAAATTCAATTGGAATTTCGCCAATATGTAACGGGATAATAGTAAATGGAATAGCTATTCCGTCATTTGCAAGGATCTCTACTTTGACTATAGGAGAATTTTTCCCAGCTTCAGCAATGGAACAAAATGCTTCGTGCCCTTTCAAGTATATATTGGCCTAAAATACAAATAGCATGAGTTATACACATTGAAAAGAAATACCATAAAAGCCCGACCAAACTAGGAAGCATTGTCATATGATATTCATGCTTTACAAATGTTTCACGAAATGTTTCCTAGTTTGGCCACCTGTCATATGATAAAGTCGACAAAATTTTTGTTACAAGAAGGTATGATGATTATCAAACTTTTCATGTGACATTGTATGTTGTATGACATCTTTATATACCAATATGCCATTATGCAAATGAGATAAAACAATGGAAAGATTGTACGAGGGAGAACTCCTCCCAGGGGGCTTGATGGATCGGCCCCCGGTTGCTACACGGTCTTTCAACTGTCAATTGGATGCCCCCTTTAGAGATCTGGCCTATTTTTGGCTAATTTCTTTGTGAGAAAAGCGCTCACTTTGTGCGGAGCTGTTTGTGGCTGATCAGGGTGTCTGCTTTGGCTGCCGCTGGCCATTGGCTCCCAGGTCCCTCTACCCAAGGTTGGTAGCTCCTAGATCTCTCTTCTATTGTCTCCAGATTGCATACGACATCTTCAAATTAGTTCCCAGTCCTCTATGCGGCATTGCCTCATGCTTCTCAATTTATTGTGGATGCTTTTAATCTGTATTTTACCATTTGTGCTGTGTATCACATTTCAATTTTATTCTACTTTTGCTTTGTGGCCCAACATTTTTTCGTGAAAGATGTGCCTGTTGCTAACACTTACAGTGGCCTAATGTTTTTTATGAAAGACAAATTCTGTTAATACTCATTGCCATTCAATCTTAAGAAAAAAGTTCTGGTAGCCCTCTTAGGACCAATTGATATAATCGCTTTGATTTTAATGTAGACCTTTCATGAATGTTTCACTATTGTTTCTAAATTCTTATTTTTGTATAAGTGTCATTTGTTAGCATTTGCTGATTTTTCATGAATAATTTGTGGTTGCGCTTAGGACAATTTACACTAGAGTAATATATTCTACATTCTCTCCTCCTTTATTGAATCGTGTAGCCTAGCGTAGATATGTGATCATTTCTTCACAATCATTTCTCGCAAATTTTGCTACCAATTTTGCTTTGCAATCCAGCAACACCCTTCAGGGGGTCTCGTGGTCCTGTCAGCAACATATGATGTCATCAATCCATCATCATGCTTGGCAGGGTGTCATGTGCTCCTTCACAGTGTCATGTGCTGTTGTCCATCCAACATCCTCTTAGCTTGAACAGGCAAATGGCGCTATGTCTTGTCTTTTCGGAGCTAATTTGAGGGTGTGTCAGGAGTGGGATTGCCCGCAAGTAGCGGGCACCCTTTTAAAAATTGTTTCATAATTTGACATAATGCTATCAGACAATTCAATTCAATACTGATAAATTTTTATGAGTGGTGGTTATTTTTGGCTTGCGACGAAACAAAACAGTCAGGCAGTTCACACACAAACTCAGGAACATTCATCTTCTCTTTCAGTAATTTTCATGTAGACTTGTGTCTTCTATAGCAGATTCCTTCACAACATTAAACAAACACTCATTCCCTTTTCCATAATTATTTTACTTTGCACAACCTCTTCATTTTATCTTCTTCGTCATCCAGAACTTCTAATAACAACATGGCGACAAATGCTTTTCGCTTCACCTCCATTTCGGCCTTGCTTTCTTGCACCAATATGCAGCAGCAACAACTAACTGTCAAACTTTGTCAGATAAATTTTGCTACCCACATTTCATGTCACAGAAACAAGTGACGAAATAGCTTTTCGTTTGTGCAACAATGCCGTATGAGTTTCCTAGCTTGGCCCTAGCTTATAAGTTACAAAAGTCGGGTTTCTTCTAGTCAGATATTTTCAGAAGTAAGAAAAATTCTTATGGTCCAGATCTGCTTGTTTCCAACGCTGAACTTTTTCCATGCGTTAGTTGAAAATTATAAGTATGATATTCGCATAACATGGAGGTTTTTTGTTGCATATAGCATCCTATACATCTGGTTTTAAGTTCACATCAATGACTCTCATGTAGTGGCAGACTCTCATGCAGTGGCAGACTCTCATGCAGTGGCAGACTCTCATGCAGTGGCAGACTCTCATGCAGTGGCAGACTCTCATGCAGTGGCAGACTCTCAGGGTAGCGTGGTGGGGCGGCCTCCCCCCTTCCTTAATACTTTTGGACTTGCAAAAATTCAATAAAAGATTCGCTAGTAGTGGTTCACAGGAAGCAATAATTCTTTTTCTGAAAATTGCAGAGCATTCAATGAAGATCTTAAATAACCTGACGCTATGCCACTGGATTTGATGTAATAATGATTTTTACATGGTATCTGCACATAATCTGCCTCTATCTTTTCACTTACAACACTTTCTTATAATATTCCATAATCACAATTGGTTATATTCATAATTGGTTCACAGGAAGCACTAATCACCAGCATATAAGCCAGAGCAGTGAAATGAAAAAGTTAGAAGCTACGAACATGTGGTATCTTAGAATGCTGATGGAAATTTCATTAACAGACAGGAAGACCAATGATGTAGTGCTACAACTTGCTGGTGTGCAAAGTTCATTTACAACAACGATTAGAAAATGGCAAATGAAATTCTAGGTCATATAAGCAGAAGCGATAAAATCCAAAAACTTGTACTCTAAGGGAAAATTCAAGGGACAGGAATAGAAGAAGACATGGCAAATCATACATGGATAGCCTGAAGACTTCTCCAACAAAGCACACTGAATTTATCCACCTGATACCTGTACCAGTTCCGATACTTGAAGAAGAACTTACGAGAGATTGTATTTTCTAAAGCTTTGGCATCTAGGCATGGAACAGCCATGAGGCAAGGTCGTTGTTTCCAGTGGCATACAGGCAAAGCTTTTGGCGTGTAAACATTTGTCAGCATAACTTTTCTTTCTTTGCTCTATGTCGTCAAAATTCGATGAAAACTGATTAGAGAATCTGAACATTAAGATCAATCAGGGAAACAATTTATTTTTCCCGACGTTCTAGAGAGCGTAACCTCAAAAATTTATCCCCCATATCCCCAATTTGCTCTCACTCCTTATTAAGTGTTTTCATAGCTATAGCCTTCTTACTGCCATATTTCCTTTCAAAATCATGCTGATCAAATTGTTTAGCGCTAGTTTAACATGTCATGAACCTTGGCTTTCAGGACGTCCCAAGCTCTACGTCAACTGCGAATAAAACGGCTTTCCTCTCAAACTATTGGTCTTTATGTAGTTTCTAATCGTCTTTTTGACTTGGTTTATGTCTATGTCTTATAAGTAATGACCCTTGGTAGTCAGAATATGTTAATCCTTGGGGTATCGTCTTTGTTGTTTAGTGAAGTGTTTTGTAAGTAGCGTTGCAAGTAACTCGTCCTTGTAGGCATTTAACTTGAATGCAACAAAAAGATTTTCACACCCCTCTCCCACAGAAATGGCGAAGTGTCTGCCACTACGATCGTGGGAAAAATAAGTTGAAGGATACATCTAATGCTTTGTACCTCTAACAACAACAACTTAAGAAAGATTGAATATAAGAGTACCACATGCTTTCAGATTCCAAGTCGTTTAGAAGGCTAAATTATTGGTATATTTACTAAGTTATGGAGTTCTTTCTATAAAAATATAGTTAAACAGCCAAAAATGGTATATACTTTATCATGAAAGGCAGGCTTTTGCTTAAACGGAGTTCTTCTCCGTGTCTAAAGACATCGCAGCTTCAACGTTCAATATGTAGAATTTTAGGAAGTCAAACATGTTGAAAGGCAATTAAATTTCTCATTTCAATGATCATGAAAATATAATATATGTATGTAGATTTTTACCTTTTTCTGAAAATTGCAGAGTATTCAATGAAGACCTTAAATAAACTGATGCTATGCCACTGGATTTGATGTAATAATGATTTTTTTACATGGTATCTGCAAATAATCTGCCTCTATCTTTTCACTTACAACACTTTCTTACAATATTCCATTTTCACATAAGTCAGACTGCACGTTTTTTTTGCAGAAACAACCTTTCTGCATTCCGCCATGAGGTTCTTAATATTTCGTAAGATCAAGCATTAAATTTTTCTCAACTGTTTCCCAAATCCTTAAGAATTCAAGAACAACAACAACTCAGATGAGGCTGCTGCGATACAAGAAATAGGATGTTTAAGTTTTGTGAAGGATGTAGTTGATGCCTTTTCTATTTTTTTCCTGGCTTAATCACACATTTACTTGTAAACACAGTCTTTTCAAGTAAATATTTGAAACTCAGCCTGCATGTGTATCCTAAATGTAAGTTAATCACAAAACAACGTACTGTCATAGCAATCAAGAAATGTACATAGAAAGGCCTTTTTTAAAGTCAGGTAGTTTTGCATGATGAGCGAGGTGGCATAGTGGTTAGAGCGCATGCCTCCAGTGCGAAAGGTCTACGGTTCGAGCCCGACTCGATGCCCCCGACTGAATGCTCGCCCACTGTTCACCCAGCAGCGAATGGGTACCTGGTGGCAAGTATCTGGTATGCATTTTTAGTGCATACAATTGTATCGACAAGTTTGTCGTTATATATTTTTCTATGATGATGATGATGATAATGCAGACTGGAGAAATCATTCAGGAGAAAATGAATGTGAACAAAATTCTTAACCAATTAAGATTTGACATTTGTGCTGTGTGAAACTAACCTTTGTTCTTCCTCGATAATAATTATAAATAACGGCATAGACTGTGATTTGTTCATATCTTTGAGCAGAATAGGGCATCTTTATGTGTGCAAAGATATCAAGGTCGCTCTTTATTTTAAGAGGTTCTGATAAACCTAACCCAGTTTTGTTATTTATTGCCAAAGCTGTTATCTCCCATGTTGTTATTGAATCAGGAATTGTATAACTCCTTTGCAACTTTCCATCCTCACTACAATGAAAATCAATTAAGTAAACAAATCAATGAAAAAAGGAGCGACAGAGCAATTAATTATTTTCACAACCATAAGTTGGACTTCTGAATGGTAAAGTGATGAACTATTTGATTGAACCAATAGGTATGTAAGGTAATAATTGAGCAATGATGGAAAGGAATGAGAAAACACTGGAAGAAACAAGTGTATAATTGTAACAAAAGTAATGATCGAGTGGCTGGTGGATGATTAGGTGTTTGGTTGGGTGGTCAACTGATTGAAGCACAAAGATTCACTGTCAGAAAGCCTCAGAGCAATGCAACAATTTTAATCAATATCTCACATTTCTAATAAGGAGTCCATCAGTGGCGGCGCCACAAGGGGACTTGTCCCCTCTATTTCTCACAAAGATCAGTTATCTAATTCGTCCAAATTCGATGTTGGTGTTGGGGTGAGGGACCTAACAAGATTTTGAAATGGGTATTGCAACCAAATTGCATTATAATTTTTGGGTGTGACACCAAAATACTCCCGTAGTCTGCGATGGTAGGCCTCTGGGGTCCATCCAAGCCGATTATTAAATCTTTAGGGGTCAGTCACTCAAAATTCTGGGTACTGAGCCATCCCAAAAGTAAGTACGCTAAATATTCACCGATTTTTTATCCCCCTCCAACCCTCTCGCTTTGTAGTAGGATCAATTGTAATTTGTCACTTTGTTTGAATGCTTTAATGTATGTTAATTATGTCAATAATTACGTAGTTCCGCTATGTATAAAGTGTATTGTAAAAGCATTATGATTATTCAGTTCTCAGATCTCGTCTCGTGTCATACATACTTGCTTTACCTACCCAAAGTAAAAGGCCACTTTGCGCCTATTATAGCTTTGGAAAGTTTCCTGTCACTATTTTCAAAGTGCAAAAAGCCGAGAAATATAGAACTATCTCAGTTCTGTGTGAAAATAAAGGGTAACTTGCTCACAACCGTAAAAGATGGCTACATATACTTATCATGTTTCACATGTAATCAACGTTTGAAAATTACCTGAGCTTACGTGACTTCTTGAAGGAGCCACCCTCACCCATTTTACGTTTTCATACTCTTTTTTAAGAATGTTCGTACTTTTTGAATGGCCTCTACCAGGGCGAGTAAGAACACTTTTCAAAAGCCAAGTTGGGGTATGACACTCTCTGGACAATTTTCCAGTTTGTGGTATGAAATCTTGTACGTATTTCTCAATAGGCTGTAAAAACTTTTCGAGATATATAGAAAGGGTAAACAACTGTTTAACAGTTTTTAAATTCTAACCAGCTTAGTTTACCAGAGTTATAAAAGACTGCCCCCTTACAAAGCAAATTGTTTTACAAAATAAACTTTCTAAATGATCACTGCGCATATGAACCTCGTTTCCAAGTCAAACCACATCCAGCTCTGTGGAAAATTATCGCGTAATTGTATTTGTGATTCATCTACCATATGAATTTGATCTTGACCATGTGCAAAATTGTCTGATTCTATGGTTCGGCCTCGAGCTGAATAGACAGACAAATGACATGTCAATATTCAACTGATAAATATATCAACACACATTAATAGACTATCCAATAAAGAAGTTTGGAAGGGCCATAAATTCATAATACAACTGCAATTTCCGAATATTTTTGCTACCGTACATCTTCCAGTTAACCCCTTGAGGCATATTTGCAAAAATAAATTAATGGATGGGGGTTTATTTGACAAGGGAGCCACTTTCAAAGTTTTGCATTTTCCTCAAAGGTTCCCAAAATAAACATAAATTTTCTCAATCAAATAAATTATGAAATTACAAAAAGGCTATTTTACAAACGAAATTTATAAGTTAATACAGAGCTAGCCATTATTAATGCTGGGTATGGGGTTGGAATATATTTCCTTGATGCCAAGGCTTTTTACTGGCCCTTCACTCTCCCCTCTTTTAATTTTAATGACCTCTCCATTCTGGAGCTGTAATTTTCATCGTTCCCCCCATCCTCATATGTGAAAACTTACTACCATGCTCCTTAGCAACTACCCACAATTGAGCATTATCGTTTGTGATCCATATATATATATATATATATATATATATATATATATATATATATATATATATATATATATATATATATATATATATATATATATATATATATATATATATATATATATATATATATATATATATAATTATGTTTGGTGGTCCCTGTTATAGCCCCAACAGATTTTGATGACCCCTCTAAATATCTTCCGGCCAGGTATTATTCTGCACTTATGCCCCCTTCGAGCATAAGTCCTATTGGGGTTTATTCGAGGAGGGCCTACTTGCCCCATGATTATTTAGGAGGGGGCTTATCTGAGGATTTACGGTATTTTAATAATCACACTCATAAAGTAACACTTTGAATTATGTTGCAAATAGACTTTCATGCCCCAAAATAACCAATTAAAGTCCTATACAAAATAGTGACAATTACTACAAACTTCGGGTTTCTACATACTTTCCAACATCTTTTGGCAACAAGACAAGAATTCCTTCCAACAACTTTTTTTAACACGAGACTTCAAGGTTTCGCATACTACTTTCGCTGCAAGCCTTTCTCTTGAACTGTAAAAGTCCCGACAGCAATCCGCTTTGCAACACTTTTCAACTATATTCTCTACGGGAAAAGTTTGGTCCAAACAATAAACAGGAAAGAGGCGAAGATAAATAGCACATAGTCATTAAAGGAAACGTTAGTCAACTGTTATATCTATTTTCATTAAATACAACAATTTTCAGCGGATAAAATTTCGTACAAAACTTCGTTGAAACTATTTTCAGACAGATCTTGGTTATTCTGGATAAATAAATTTACGAACAAATACTACACAGTTTTCTCAATGGCGAAACCAGGACCATGACGTGGGAAGTATTCAAAAATCTTTTCTCATAGTTTATGAACTCTTGAGCACCTTGTATGAAACTGAAAATCTAATTTAGAAGCTGTCAGTACTAAACTCAGTTCTCAGTTCACAACTCAGACGGGTCTAATAGTAACAAGAGTTCCTTTGACTCATCACCAGACGAAGATGACTTCAACATAGAGGGATAATGGGGACACAGATTGGTTTTTATATTTTATTATACTTTGCCTTTTCTATAAAGTATTATTTTATCGATTTCCAACTTCTATATCCTAGCTAAGTGCAAACTCCCAGAATTTATGGCTATTGTTTACCAATGCAGAACAACTGAAATCAAAGCTCTGATCAAACTTTATGATACTGAAATAAAACATGTGATGAAAGTCAGATCCTTAGGAGTCAATGTTTACGAAGGGCTATAATGGAAGAAATCATTGATGGAAAAGGTAGCAGGCGGTTTTATCATATTCAAAAACAACTGAAGAATGTTCTTCCCCAATCCGAACTATGCTTTGTTCATCGTGCTCTAATTGACGGTCACTGATGCTACGGAAACGTAGTATTGGGAAGTCTATCTTCAACTGAACTACAAACACTACAATATTTGCAAAATAGGGCTCTATCAATTATCAAAAGTGTAAGACTTAAGGACCCATGGCCTAAAGAATATCTAAATGTTTAGAACCTTATTCGCAATGATCAATCAGTTTTAGTCTATAAGCTTCTGAGTAAGCTATGCTCTGCAATCTTATGGAATGTGTTTCAACTTAGAATTACAATAATAGAAATGATAAAGACATGTATATTCCAAATATAAAACTTTAATTTTCAAAGACAGGATTTCAATATGCTGGCATTAGTGCATGGAATGATATTCCAAATAATTTAAGAGAAATTTCATCGCTAAGTCTGTTAAAAGCTATCTAAGAGCATATTTGATGAGCAATGAAGACTAATCTATGCCCCTCAGAAGACGAATCCCTATACNCGATCAGCAGTTTTATTTCTGTGTTATTTTAATTCTGCTTAATTTTATGTAATTAAGCTTATATATGTACTGCTGAAGGGATATCGTAATAAACAATTATTATTATTTTCTGAATCCAATCACGCTACATATTACAAAAATAACTGCTTTTGTGATGAATGCTAAATTTACTTTATTTCCAATTTGGTAGTTGACATCCGATCCCAGCCGACATGACTGTGAAACAACATTCCCAATCCCCACCTGATCCAAAATAAAAATTTTCGTTCCGAAATCCGAACGAATCTGATCGAAATCGGATCGAATTTCTACACCTCTATGTCGTACAAATACATATTCAAACAATCTTTCAATCTTTTGTCAGAAAGTTTGTTGTGCTGAAAATCTTTGCTCTTAATGCACTCCCAAAACTTTACGAAAGGAAAGAACTGACGCTAGGAACTTCTAAACCAACTTCTGATACTTCTAACGCCATGTAAGGCATACCATTCCGGATTAGCAAACCAAAACCCTTGTGAGAGCATGGAGCATTGAGAATGCTTGGAACATTGAAAACCAAAGACAGAGGCAACATATAGAAAAGCAACAGCAAGATATTCTACCAACCTGGGCTCAAAGAGCGACGCTGTCGAGATCTCTTCTCGGTGGGACACACCAGTCCTATTGAGGTGAAATAAATACTACAACATATGACTTCCTCATGGCAGGTTCATAATAGAGTTTTATAAGAATGTAAGAAAATANACGAGACAAATGTCTACTGACTATCAATGTATATCATAACTGACAAAATGAAAGCCATAAATACCAAACACGCAGCCCATCATAAGAGGGAGGGGGCCGAAGCGTCATCACCATAAGGGAACGGTCATAATGTATGGAGGAGAGGGGGCCGAAGCGATTCAACAGGGTCAACAAAATTTCTGAGAGAACATGTAACATTGGGGTACCCTATCTGAAGTTACATTGGGGCGAAATAATCAGACCTTGTTTCTTCAGGGCCGTAACCACGATTGTCATTTTGGGGGGGCTTAGAAGTCACTATCAGAGGAGGCCTCACCATGGTTGAGACGGAGGAGCTGAAAAATTTACTGTAACAAGAAATTATTGGGGGGGCTCCAGCCCCCCTTGCCCCCCCGGTGGTTACGGCACTGTTCTTGTCTTGGGCATCTACCTTACGAGTAGAATTTAAAGAGCTTTTCTATATGAGAGACCATTTTATAAGAAACCTACACGTAGATGGGATGCACTTTTACAGATCTTATACTTCTAAAAGGAAAATCCCCAAGGGACTTTTCAATTTTAAAAAATTTTTTACTGCAAGCAATCAAGAATTGGGAAGCTGGTTCCATTCATTTGTATTCAAAACTAGTATAGAAACAATTTTAAAACTTCATTCTTACCTTATGCTTTTTGTATTGGTTCTAGCCAGAAATAAAGACAAAATCTACAGTCTCGATCTTTCCTTGTGCCTGTACCATTCTTACGGTATTAAATGTACGGCGAAATTAAGGGACTATTAAGGAACTTTCATTTGATCAATAGAGGTCCAAGAATAAGGAACTTTTGGAATTAGGCCTTAGGCTGGGCTCCTTATAAGAATGCGCGTAATGCAAATAGTTTGCTACATTCACGCTTTTCTTGCGGTTCTTGCGCTTTTCTTGTGTTCGTTAATTTTACAACCTTTTAGGACACTTTCAGAACCAAAATGTGGCCAAAAGTAAAGAAACGATTAATACTAGGCCTTCAGTTATGCTTCCTATAGAAAAACACGTGTGTATGTAACCATAGCGCTCAAATCTTGATTCGTTAATACACGTGTGTATGTAAGCACAGCGCTATGCTGTGTATGTATAGTCAACATCTTGTATTGAAGCCTTCCTATATCGGACAACAGGAAGCCCTGGTTGCAGAAGAACTGAAAACGATTTTCTTGGCATATTTACCTGCTTTGAAGGTTAATAAGAGGACTTCACACACAATCATAAAACGTATAGTATACTCCCGATAACTGGGGGGAAATATTCTCCCTTTACCTTTTACTTTCTATAAAATCATTCAGTTTTTGCATAGAAAATCATGTTTCAACAAATACACGTTTGATTTAAAGGAATAGTTATGTAAAACTTTAGTCTCCGTTCCAGTTAAGCAGAGTGAAGTTGTTGCTGGGACCCTAAAAATTCTTCCCACTTAGTGGGAGTCTCACTTATCATTGATCCCAGTTAAGCGGAGGAAAACATATGAAGATGTATAGGAATTTATAAGGAGAATGGACAATTGGCCCCACTTAGTGGGAGTCCTAGTTATCCGGCTCCCAGTTATACAGAGTATACTGTACTCTCTTTGTGCTATACATGACGGTATGCACACACATTATACATGATGCATGCACACACAAGAAACATGAGGCTAAAATTTAGAGACACTTAAGGAACACAGGCAGGCCGAGTTTCAAATAATAACTTGAAAAAACTGTTTTTACAAGGAAACTTTTGATCAAACTAGACACAAAACAAAACAGCATCCATTACTTGTCTGACATATTCATTCATATTCATATAATCCATCATACTCCTTTAGTTATAAATTCACTAACATAAATAAAGGTAGATACAATAAAATAAAAACAAAAATAAAACAACTTTAAACTGTTCTACCAGGAGGTCATCCGAAGGATTTCTTACTTCTGTGTTGATTTTAGTTTATTGGCAAAAGAGCTAGGTTTTCATTTTGTGCTTAAAAAGATGAGTAGATTCCACATTTCTTAAGTCGTTGGGATATCATTCCAGTCCCTTGCACCGACGTAAGAAAAACTTTTCTTTGAGAGTTCCAGTCGTAGTTTAGGTATTTGAAGATCGTTTATACTGCGAGTATTTTCAGATCTGAGTTCACCTTATGAATTTCCTCTTAAGAATTTACTCAGTTACAAGCAAGAAGTTGATTTGGATAGGATATGAGTAAATTTCCTTACTTTTTCCGCAGACAAGTACGTCTCTGCGGGCCGTATGAAAAGGTCTCGAGGGCCACATCTTGCCCGCGAGCCGTAGTTTGGAGACCCCTGCAATCGTGCCTGCTATACTAGAACCAATTGTGATTGTTGCAGTATATCTCTGAGTTTTCTGATAGAACTGAGCCTTCCTTTCAGTTTTCCTTCTACTATTTTATATTGTTGGTTCAAGGTGGGACTCTCTATAGTAAGACCTAAATATTTTGTCTGGTCTACCCTCTTAATTTCACCCTTCTCAATTTTAATGTTACCAATTTCAGAGATTTTGTTTAATTGCTTGTCGTTAGACATGTATTCAAATTTAGCTACATTAAGATTCTCTCTAACTCCCTTTTTAGGTCTTCTAGAAATTGTAGAGGATTTTCATTGCTAGAGGAAACACTTGTGTCTTCGGCATACGGGGTAGAATGTTGATATGGATTTTTCAAAATCACTCGCATACAGAATGAATAAAAGAGGTCCCAAACATGACCCGTGTGGAATGCCGCAGGTGACAGTACTTTGAATTTTTCCCCTAAGGTAGCAATATTGTTTTGCAGCCCGTCAGATATGAAGTAATCACGTAAGTTCATTTTGAATGATAATATATTTCCCTAGTTTAGTCAACAGTATTTTATGGTTAATGTATCAAAAGCTTTACAAAGGTCTAGGAACAAACTTATCTAAATCTTTTTTCATCTGTGTTCTTCTACCAGGTATATTCATCGGCAACGTGATGGTTGAATGTAGCTTGCGATAGGCAAATTCGTTATCAAACAAGAGATTGTTTGTAAGATTCGTAAGTAAGACCGCACAAGTATGATTCTTAAGTAAGACAATGCTAGTTTGTAAGATTCGCATGTAAGACGCCACACCAACAAACCGTAGCTAAGCAAGGAAGAGAAAAGAGAACAGTATAAGGACACTAAATTTCTTTTGAGAGCTGATGTCTGACTTTGAAGAAAATTCCAGAGGTTTTAGATAGCATTTTGAGGATAGATCTTCATCCATTAGTATACCTAAAAATTTAACATACTTGGGCATTTTTATTACCTTTTTACCAAATTATATGCAAATATTATCAGGTACTGGTTTGTTAGGAGAGTGAAAGATAATAAAGTTAGTTTTATTTACATTAACAGATAGTTTATTACATTTATTGTATAACTTCAATTTTGCTGGCTAAGGAGTGGCCCACATTAATAACATGTTCATTGAAAGCAGAAGCAATTTCTTCTTTGTCTGTTATTTGCTTTCCTTCCAGTTCAATAAGTGGCACTGAAGTAATCCTAGTTGTTGTTTTTTATTGTGTTGGTTTTCAATAATCTGTTTCGCATAGTACTCCTTCACTGCTTCTCGTATAGCCTTTGTTTCACAATTTCTCAGTTTTTTGTATTTGAACCACACACTGTCATCATTTAGTGCTAACTGTTTTGTTTTATCTTGCTCACGCATTTGTGCTTTTATGCTAGGATTGAGCCACGGGGTCTGTTCTTTACGCACCTTTCATTTTCTAACTGCTGCATGGGAATTTAGTGTTTATTCAAATATTTCATGTAAAGCATCAGTCATCATATTTGGGTCAAAACTTATATTAGAGAATATTTGCATCCAATCTATAGAAGCCAAGCACGATAAAAAGTCAGTTTTGTTGTACTCATCGATCGGGCTTCTATGATCTTTTCACTCCTTTCTAGTATACCGCAAGATATAACCTTTCTGGTCGCAATTATTAAACAATGGTCCACCATACCTGACTTAACAATCTCGGTCTTTAGGGTATACTTTACTCTGTTTGTTGCAAAATGGTCAATGAGGCTTGTTGTTAGAATTTTCTTGCCATCTTTATTTGTTGTAGAAGCAATACGAGTATAAGCTCTAATTTGCTGTCTGAAGTGAAATAGGTCATATACAGATCTTAGTCGTTTTGTGTTACTCTCTTTATGAGACCTAGGTCACAATTCGTACCTCTAATTATTATCACTTCTTTGTTTTCTAACTCTAATTTTCTTAGAATTCAGTCAAAAGCATTGAAGAATTCGGTATTTAGAACAATTGTTGGGAGCCTGTACCAGCAAAGAATGATAATTTTTTTGTATTGTTTGGCATTACCTCAATGACAACAATCTCCGGATCCGAACCACAAATGTCATTTCGCTGAGAATGAGGTAGGGTCTCTCTTACATATATTGCTACCCCACCACTTGCAGCATTCCTGTCCTTTTGATAGATTTTAAATTCATTAACTATTATGAGTTGAGTAATGGCGTATACACGTAGATCATTAGGCACTCTGTAGTTTCAAAGTCTATTACTTGGCTTACTAACTTACTCCTTACCTAAATTTGGAAAAGGTCACGTTATCTATACTGAAAGATCGAATAAGCATGGGCTATTTATGACTCGTGTGTCTGATGGCAATATTTGTAGTTTGTTCTTACTGTGGTGCTAGGCCTGCATCAATGGCGATTTGGAAAAAGGGTTTCAAACAGCGCTGGATCAAACAATATCATTGATTCTATGGCTAACGATGACGTAATGGTATTTGTGTTCATAGAAATGAGACTGAATTGAACTGAAATTGGATGGAGAGAGAACTCTCAGGAGGATTTGATTTGTACAAAAAAATGATTCTTGTTTGAAGGATTTAGTTTTTGAGTAGAGTGTTCTGTTGAATGGTAGTTTGTTCTGTTGTTTCTGCTACTCTGTTTTTCATCTAGGCCACTTTTACATACATAACAGACGAAGAGCAGGGGAGGACAGAAAATAATGGCAAGGACAGAAAAATTCAAATCTAGCTTTTATCCTTACTGCCTATGTGAATGGAACGATATTGAACCAGAACTCAGACTTGCACCGTCTGTCGCTATTTTTAAGAAGAAGATTTTGTCAATCATCCGCCCCACTGCAAACCCTGTCTTTGGAATTCATGACCCTATAGGTTTATCTTTTCTTACTCAAATTAGAGTTGGTTTAAGCAAATTAAACTTC
>OLMO02000301.1:17167202-17190411 GCA_900291935.2 Cassiopea xamachana | reverse complement strand
ACGAGACAAATGTCTACTGACTATCAATGTATATCATAACTGACAAAATGAAAGCCATAAATACCAAACACGCAGCCCATCATAAGGGAACTGTCATAATGTATGGAGGAGAGGGGGCCGAAGCGATTCAACAGGGTCAACAAAATTTCTGAGAGAACATGTAACATTGGGGTACCCTATCTGAAGGTACATTGGGGCAAAATAATCAGACCTTGTTTCTTGTCTTGGGCATCTACCTTACGAGTAGAACTTAAAGAGCTTTTCTATATGAGACCATTTTATAAGAAACCTACACGTAGATGGGATGCACTTTTACAGATCTTATACTTCTAAAAGGAAAATCCCCAAGGGACTTTTCAATTTTAAAAATTTTTTTACTGCAAGCAATCAAGAATTGGGAAGCTGGTTCCATTCATTTGTAGTCAAAGCTAGTATAGAAACAATTTTAAAACTTCATTCTTAGCTTATGCTTTTTGTATTGGTTCTAGCCAGAAATAAAGAAAAAATCTACAGTCTCGATCTTTCCTTGTGCCTGTACCATTCTTACGGTATTAAATGTACGGTGAAAATTAAGGGACTATTAAGGAACTTTTACTACTACAATTTGATCAATAGAGGTCCAAGAATAAGGAACTTTTGGAATTAGGCCTTAGGCTGGGCTCCTTATAAGAATGTGCGTAATGCAAATAGTTTGCTACATTCACGCTTTTCTTGCGATTTTACTGGAATTGTGTTCGTTAATTTTATAACCTTTTAGGACTTTCAGAACCAAAATGTGGCCAAAAGTAAAGAAACGATTAATACTAGGCCTTCAGTTATGCTTCCTATAGAAAAACACGTGTGTATGTAACCATAGCGCTCAAACCTTGATTCGTTAATACACGTGTGTATGTAAGCACAGCGCTATGCTGTGTATGTATAGTCAACATCTTGTATTGAAGCCTTCCTATATCGGACAACAGGAAGCCCTGGTTGCAGAAGAACTGAAAACGGTTTTCTTGGCATATTTACCTGCTTTGAAGTTTAATAAGAGGACTTCACACACAATCATAAAACGTATAGTATACTCCCGATAACTGGGGGGAAATATTCTCCCTTCCCTTTACCTTTTACTTTCTATAAAATCATTCAGTTTTTGCATAGAAAATCATGTTTCAACAAATACACGTTTGATTTAAAGGAATAGTTATGTAAAAATTTAGCCTCCGTTCCAGTTAAGCAGAGCGAAGTTGTTGCTGGGACCCTAAAAATTCTTCCCACTTAGTGGGAGTCTCACTTATCATTGATCCCAGTTAGGCGGAGGAAAATATATGAAGATGTATAGGAATTTATAAGGAGAATGGACAATTGGCCCCACTTAGTGGGAGCCCTAGTTATCCGGGCTCCCAGTTATACAGAGTATACTGTACTCTCTTTGTGCTATACATGACGGTATGCACACACATTATACATGATGCATGCACACACATAAGAAACATGAGGCTAAAATTTAGAGACAATTAAGGAACACAGGCAGGCCGAGTTTCAAATAATAACTTGAAAAAACTGTTTTTACAAGGAAACTTTTGATCAAACTAGACACAAAACAAAACAGCATTCATTACTTGTCTGACATTTTCATTCACATTCATATAATCCATGATACTCCATGAGTTATAAATTCACTAACATAAATAAAGGTAGTTACAATAAAACAACAACAAAAATAAAGCAACTTTAAACTGTTCTACCAGGAGGTCATCCGAAGGATTTCTTACTTCCGTGTTGATTTTAGTTTATTGGCAAAAGAGCTAGGTTTTCATTTTGTGCTTAAAAAGATGAGTAGATTCCACATTTCTTAAGTCGTTGGGATATCATTCCAGTCCCTTGCACCGACGTAAGAAAAACTTTTCTTTGAGAGTTCCAGTCGTAGTTTAGGTATTTGAAGATCGTTTATACTGCGAGTATTTTCAGATCTGAGTTCACCTTATGAATTTCCTCTTAAGAATTTCCGGGCACATTTCTTTTAGGATTTTGTGTACCATTGAGGTCCAGTTATAGGTGATAACTTTCTCATCACTTTATCGTATGGTTGCTATCTGATCCTTAATAGGGGCTGATTCAATAAGGTAAAATGTCCTGTTCTGTATCTTTTGCAATGAGATGGGTTTCTTTTCGGCCAGATGATCCCATGTCAGGTTCCCATACCTAAGGTGGTTTTCTACTAGCTCTTAACTAATTCTTTGATATCATTGTACTCAGTTACAAGCAAGAAGTTGATTTGGATAGGATATGAGTAAATTTCCTTAATTTTTCCGCAGACAAGCACGTCTCGAGGGCCGTATGAAATGGTCTCGAGGGCCACATCTTGCCCGCGAGCCGTAGTTTGGAGACCCCTGCAATAGTGCCTGGTATACTAGAACCAATTGTGATTGTTGCAGTATATCTCTGAGTTTTCTGATAGAACTGAGCCTTCCTTTCAGTTTTCCTTCTACTATTTTATATTGTTGGTTCAAGGTGGGACTAAATATTTTGTCTGGTCTACCCTCTTAATTTCACCCTTGTCAATTTTGATGTTACCAATTTCAGAGATTTTGTTTAATTGTTTGTCGTTAGACATGTATTCAAATTTAGCTATATTAAGATTCTCTCTAACTCCCTTTTTAGGTCTTCTAGAAATTGTAGAGGGCTTTCATTGCTAGAGGAAACACTTGTGTCCTCGGCATACGGGGTAGAATGTTGATACGGATTTTTCAAAATCACTCGTAACCAGAATGAATAAAAGAGGTCCCAAACATGACACTTGTGGAATGCCGCAGGTGATAGTTCTTTGAATTTTTCCCCTAAGGTAGAAATATTGTTTTGCAGTCGATCAGATATGAAGTAAATCACGTAAGTTCATTTTGAATGATAATATATTTCCCTGGTTTAGTCAACAGTATTTTATGGTTAATGTATCAAAAGCTTTTCTAAGGTCTAGGAACAAACTTATCTAAATCTTTTTTCATCTGTGTTCTTCTACCAGGTACATTCATCAGCAACGTGATCGTTGAATGTAGCTTGCGATAGGCAAATTGGTTATCAAACAAGAGATTGTTTGTAGGATTCGTAAGTAAGACCCCACAAATACGATTCGTAAGTAAGACAATGCTAGTTTGTAAGATTCGCATGTAAGATGCCACACCAACAAACCGTAGCTAAGCAAGGAAGAGAAAAGAGAACAGTATAAGGACACTAAATTTCTTTTGAGAGCTGATGTCTGATTTTGAAGAAGATTCCAGAGGTTTTAGATAGCATTTTGAGAATTCTTGAATATGATATTTATATGGTAGATCTTCATCCATTAGTATACCTAAAAATTTAACATACTTGGGCATTTTATTACCTTTTTACCAAATTATATGCAAATATTATCAGGTACTGGTTTGTTAGGAGAGTGAAAGATAACAAAGTTAGTTTTATTTACGTTAAGAGATAGTTTATTACAATCCAGCTACTTTTTCACTTTAGGTAGTTCCTTGTTGTTTTTTTGTCAGCCTTTCTATATTGTCAGATTCAAAGTAGATATTAGTATCACCCGCAAAGAGAAAAGATAATAGAGATTTAGTGGTATTAGGAAAGTCAATTATATAGATCAAGCATAATAGAGGACCAAGAACTGATACTTGGGGAACACCACACGAGACATCTTACGAGAGGAGTTATGTCCATTAACTGAAACAACCTGTTCTCCACTTGAAAGATATGAGGCAAACCATTGACGAAATACACCTCTTGCACCATAACGCTCCATCTTCTTTAAAAGAATAGAATGATTAACTGTATCAAAAGCTTTTTGTAAATCGACAAACATGCTGCAGCCAAAACTATTGCTATCAAGAGTTGATTTGATTTTCTCAGTCAAGCTTGCAAGAGCATGTTCAGTAGATTAGTATGTTCTGTAACCGAATTGCATACTGTAGAGGATTTGGAATTTTTCAAAACATTTATAGAGTCTAAGGATATTGGTCTGTAATTTGAAACTGAAGAAGAGTCATCATTTTTAAAAATTGGAATAATTTGTGCAATTTTAAGTTTATTGGGGAAAATACAAGATTCAAATGATTGCTTGATAAGAATGGATAGTGAAACTGAGATAAGAGGATTCAGCATTTTAAGTAACTTTATGGGAATACTGTTAGGGTCAGAGGCTTTGTTATCTTTCAAAGAAGAAATAATGGCGGAGACTTCAGTTGGTGTTGTTCACGGCAGAAAGAATGAGTCTGGCAAAGGTTCTCCTAAATAGTCAATAGGTGATTTTGGAGTTAATGGAATTTTTTAGTAATCTCAATAGCCACATCAGTAAAATAGCTATTGAAACTATTAGCTATTTCAATAGGGTAATTTAACCTAGAGCCTTCTCTTGAGTTAATCTCTGTTATTATTTGCTTTTAGTTTAATAATATTTCGAATGCTGTTCCGCATCATCTTTATACTGTTTCTGTTGTCATTGAAGTATTTCTCAAAATATTCTTTCTTACAGCTTTTGATCTCATTTACAACTCTATTACGAAACTTTTTATATGCTAAGAAAGTAATGGAAGCATGTAAAGACTTGCAAATTGTAACTGAAAATAGTAAAATGTGACAACTTTGAACCTCTTTTTACTCATTCCAACCCCATATTTAAATCCCCTAATCTGCTGAGGCTGGATGAATTAAATATTATGTCTTTATTACGCAAATTAAATATTATGTCTTTTTCTACAAAGCTACTAATAATCTAACTCTATCATGCTTCCAAGATTATTTTTATACATAACGCTAAAATACATGGTTGTGAAACTCACCAGGTAGAAAGAGGTGATCTATACAAGACACATATGAACACAACCATGTATGGTCTACGTTCAATGAAATATCATGGATCGTCATTATGGGACAATATCACTATCTTTATTCACGTTTCACAATCTAATTCATTATTTAGAACTAAGCTTAAAGCTTATATTACTAGCCAATGATGATTCACTCTATCCGATCTCATTGTGTTCTTTTTTTGAAAAAACAAATCAACTAGTACGAGTACTATTAATGAGAGGGGGGCTTTCTCTCGATTAGTCTATCTATGTTGAAAGCTCCTCCTTAATCTGACTAATGCAATGGCATCGTTATTTGGATTTGATATTGCTGTAGCTAGCACTATTAATTGTTGTTATTAATTGTTGTATGTAGTAGAATCAATTTTGCGTTTGCTCGATAATTAAATAAGCTGAAACTATTTGCAGTTAGGAATTCGAAAAGTTGATCGTGGACTACATTCTCAACTAACTGTGCGGCACCTGAGAGAACAGATGTAGGTCTGTAGCTATTCATTTCAGACTGTTGCCCTGCTTTAAATATTGGTGTTACTCTTCCTAACCTCCATCTTTCAGAGAATCCCTCTCGCCAAAACAACTCATTAAATATTGTTGCAAGAGTTATAACAAGCAGCTGTGCTGCATCTTTTAGTACCTTTGTTGCAGGTATATTTTCCGGTCCTGGTGACTTTGATTCTTTTAGTCCTTTTAATGCGGTTAGTACCCAATACTTTGTGACGGATTTGAACTTAAATCTGGCAGATTTTCCTATGGCTGTCAGATATTGAGTAGGGTCATCTTCCGATATAACTTCAATTTTATGCTAGGGTTGAGCCACGGGGTCTGTTCTTTACGCACCTTTCATTTTCTAACTGCTGCATGGGAATATAGTGTTTATTCCAATATTTCAAGGAAAGCACCTGTCATCATATTTGGGTCAAAACTTATATTAGAGAATATTTGCATCCAATCTATAGAAGCCAAGCACGATAAAAAGTCAGTTTTGTTGTACTTATCGATCGGGCTTCTATGATCTTTTCACTCTTTTCTAGTACACCCCAAGCATTAACCTTTCTGGGCGCAATTATTAAACAATGGTCCACCATACCTGACTTAACAATCTCGGTCTTTAGGGTATACTTTGCTCTGTTTGTTGCAAAATGGTCAATGAGGCTTGTTGTTAGAATTGTCTTCCCATCTTTATTTGTTGTAGAAGCAATACGAGTATAAGCTCTAATTTGCTGTCTGAAGTGAAATAGGTCATATACAGATCTTAGTCGTTTTTTGTTACTCTCTTTATGAGACCTAGGTCACAATTCGTACCTCTAATTATTATCACTTCTTTGTTTTCTAAGTCTAATTTCCTTAGAATTCAGTCAAAAGCATTGAAGAATTCGGTATTTAGAACAATTGTTGGGAGCCTGTACCAGCAAAGAATGATAATTTTTTGTATTGTTTGGAATTACCTAAATGACAACAATCTCCGGATCCGAACCAGAAATGTCATTTCGCTGAGAATGAGGTAGGGTCTCTCTTACATATATTGCTACCCCACCACCTGCAGCATTCCTGTCCTTTTGATAGATGTTAAATTCATTAACTATTATGAGTTGAGTAATGGCGTATACACGTACATCATTAGACACTCTGTAGTTTCAAAGTCTATTACTTGGCTTACTAACTTACTCCTTACCTAAATTTGGAAAAGGTCACGTTATCTATACTGAAACATTATTGGAAATACCCCAACCGTGCAAGCTCAACAGATTGAGAATATTGCTTTTTAAGTCAATAATAAAAGTCGGACCACTGGCCCTCTTTTGACCGTAGTTCTCAGATATTTTCCACACTCCCCCCAATCAAGGAGTTAATCTTCTTGATTCAATAAATCAGTTTGGAGTTCCCGAGCTTCTTCCCCAGCAAATGTAGCAATTCTTTTTGGTCTTCTCTTCACTTGAACATCAGAATTATTCCCCGGAGCTTCTTGCAAAGGTCCTTTCAATTCCAAAGAAGCTATTCCTTGCAATGGTCTGTCTATTTCTAATAACTTGCCTTGACTTAGAACATGCAATTTTACAGCTCTTATTCTCTCATCTCTTCCTTTCAATAGGGCTGTAACTTTTCCCAAGCGCCAGCTTCTTCTGTTTACATGCTGAAGAAATATATCCCATCTTTCTTGAATGTCTTGTGTTACTGGTGAGTCCCAAACTGTTCCTTGCTTACAAACATCTTGAAAGATCTTTCGAGCAACTATCATTACTGGACTCATGACTCCTAAAGGATCATATACCTTTGCTATTGCACTCAGTAGTTCTCTCTTTGTTATTCTTTGATCAACTTTATCCCTAATGATAGGTGACAATTCAACTGACATCACATCCCTTTCTGGATTCCACTGAACACCAAGTACCTTACTTTGACAATTTTCTTGTGTTAAGCTCTGCTTTGCATACGTTTCTTCATCATCCTTGTCAGTCTCCATACTTAAACTCTTTCTAACCTCTTCACTACTAGATTTCCATTTGTGCAAGTTAAATCCACCTTCATGCATTACATCTGTTAGCTCCTTTTGCAACAACATTACTTGTACATGACTTCTACCACCACCCACAAAATCATCAACATAGAGACTCCGAAGCATAGAATTTACAAATTCAGGATCTTTCATTTTGTACTTTTCCAAATGCACTTGAATGGTAGCATTCAACAGAAATGGACTAGGTGCAGCTCCAAAGACAACTCTTGAAAACCTCAGTTCTATAATATCTGAACAAACATTTTTAGAGTCTTTTAACCAAAGGAAACGCAAACAGTCTCTGTCGTCTTCTGCCACTTCAATTTGGTGAAATGCCTTTTGGATGTCTCCCACAAGTGCCACTGGATGCATTCTAAAGCGCAGAAGGACATCATACAGCATTGGTAGCAGTGATGGTCCCTTGTTTAAGCGATCATTTAATGAGTTAACCCTCTTTCTTTCCTTTGATGACGCATCAAAAACTACCCTCACCTTTGTAGTTTCTGCCTCTCGTCTAATGACAGCATGGTGAGGTATATAATGCTGCTTTCCAATTGTATTCTCAGGAACTTCTTCTATGATGCCTGCTTTAAGTTGCTCTTTAATGATGTTATCATATGCTTCGAGATCATTGTTTGCTGATAATTTCTTTATTTGCGATTTCAGGCGCTTCTCACTTAAAAACTTGTTATCTGGTAATGGTGCCTTCAGTAAATCTGATTTCCAGGGAAGTTTTACAACATAGCGCATACCATTGAATGTTACTGTGTCCTTAAACTCGCTATGCACTGGATCACCTTCTCTAATTCCCACTGTTTCCAAATCCCAGAGCTTCTCTACCTCTGCAGCCATCTCTGATTTACTGTCCATACAAAACAACAAATTACCTTTGCATCCCTCAGATTTTGTTCCTTGAAAAGTTGGTCCTAGCAATGTCCATCCTAGCTTTGTTTCCTCAGCAACTGGTTGGTTCTCCTCCCCCCGTATGTAGCGCCCTGTCTTCAATTTACCCAAGTCCTCTAAACCAATGATAACATGAACTTCTAACTCATCCTTCTCAGAAACATCAGAGAATTTGATATCCTTCAAGTGCTCAAATTTTTGCTGTACAACTTCAGGTCTAGCATTGCTCACTGTGGTGAGTTTGCTCAAGGTTGCAGCTTCGGTATTGAATTGAAATTCACCTTGCATATTTCTGACTTCCAAGTGATAAATTGCACATCTATGGCTCTTACTCCCGTGCACGGTATCTAGCATTTTAATTTCATGCCTAATAGGTCTCCCTTGCAACTTGTTTGCTATTCTTTGGACCATGTATGTTTTGTCACTACCAGTATCTAGCAGCATTCGACACGGTACTGATGGTTTTCCAGGGATGTTTATCTTTGCCTGAACTGTTTGGAATGCAATTGCTCCCTTTTCTGTGACATGGAGGTTTGTAGCAGTCTCTGGATTGCAAATTGACACATGATGATCAGAATTCTTACAGCTGTCACACAGCTGCTTATCTCTACAGTTCTTTACTACATGTCCTTTTCTCAGACACTTGAAACAACGCTTGTACTTCCTTCAGATTTCCTTTCTTTTCTTCACCTCTGTAATCTGAGTACAATCCTTGCTCATGTGATTTCTTAAACAGTACGCACAGGAGGTACTATTGACTGACAAAAGCCTTCCTTCTCTTTTTCTTTCTTCCACTGGGTGATCTCTTACTTCCGTTGCACTTCTTATGACCAGCTCTTTCCATAACTGTTCTAAAAACTCTCCAATGGTCCATTCATGATTTATTTCCTTACTTCTCCTTATATTTAACACAATATCCTTATGTTTAACACAATATCCCATGGAATTTTGCGCATCAAATCAGGCACTATAGCTACAGAATAGTGCTCTCCTTTTACACCTAGTACTAACAAGGCCTTGTAATGTGAATCTATATCATCATACAGCTCCTTAATCTGCTTAGTTCTCTGGAATTAGTCACCCCTTGGATGCCCTTTAATGCTGCCATATGTGCTCCCTTCAGAAGACTAGTCTGTCCATATTTAGCCTTTAGTGCTTCAACAGCTGGCTTATAATTCTCTCCAATTATACTGAGATTTGCAATAGTTGTACTTGCAGCCCCTTCAAGACATGCCTTTAATATGACATTTTATGAACATCTGAATAAGCATGATTACAGTGAACATTTCTCCCAAAATGATCCCAAAATTCAAGCCATTTCATTGGGTCACCATTAAAATGCTTGAGTTCTAGCTTCGGTAGCTTTATAGGATTCTGATAGCCAATAGGACCGTATGCATTACTTTCTGGCATTACCCCTAATTCCCTCCCAAAGGGGTTGTGATTTAAAATGGGTGGTACATTTGCATTCACCAGCCTTGGAAACTGTCCTGTTCCTGAAATTCCAGGGTTGGGCTGTGGTTCATACAGTCTTGCAGGTTCTGGTTGTATTCCAAGACTCAAATTTTCCAAAGCTGGGTGTCTGGGAGGTTCTGGTGTTTTTATGCTTTGAAACCTTTCACTTTGAGCCCCTTCAGCTTGCCAATCAGAAGCAGGAAACTTAGCAAATAAAAAACCTGGCGAATCACTTCTTGGTAAAATATTTTGAGATCGGTTAGATGATTTAAATTCGCTGTCAAAATTGCTTTCTAATTCTCTAGCTCTATTTAACGCAACTTGTAGCTTGGCTGCATAAGCTCTACTTGACTTAATTTCCTTTACTAGCTCAGTTCGTAGCTTTAATCTTTTTAATTCATTCTGGATCTTTAAATCTACATCTTTTATTTCTGCCAAACTTGGTTCAATGATAATACAAAGTTCTTTCAATTGACTTACCACCTTTTCGTCCGCTTTCCTACAGCTGTTCAGTTCACAAAGTTTGTCGAAACTCTCTAACAATGCTTCCTGTAATATTGCTCTTTCATCTTTTAGCTCTTCTAGGCTTGTCGATTCATCGTTTGATTCTGTTGAGCTATCTTCGTTCCTGTGAGAATCTGTCGCCATGTTACTTCCACTTCCACTTCCTAATTCAATCGCCGCAAATACACCACTTCTTTTCTTCTCAAATCTGTTCCATGACCCCGTATGGGTCCCGTCGGAGGTGCCACTAATGTTGGAAATACCCCAACCGTGCGAGTTCAACAGATTGAGAACAAAAATGTGCGCTTTTAACGTTTTATAACTTTAACATCAGCAAAACAAAACCAAAAAACGAAGTGAACAGCATGCTTTTTAAGTCAATAATAAAAGTCGGACCACTGGCCCTCTTTTGTCCGTAGTTCTCAGATATTTTCCACAACATCGAATAAGCATGGGCTATTTATGACTCGTGTGTCTGATGGCACTATTTGTAGTTTGTTCTTACTGTGGTGCTAGGCCGGCATCAATGGCGATATAAAAAAGGATTTCAAACAGCACTGGCTCAAACAATATCATTGATCCTATGGCTAACGATGACGTAATGGTATTTGTGTTCATAGAAATGAGACTGAATTGAACTGAAATTGGATTGAGAGAGAACTCTCAGGAGGATTTGATTTGTACAAAAACATGATTCTTGTTTGAAGATCATTTCTCAACATCCCTGGCCATTGTTTTCACCAATAAATAAGGGTTTTATTGATAATGCTTGGGCATTATGAATGACTGAATACCTTAATGGGTACTAACTGCATATTGACAACTTAAATTTACCACTTAAATTATCATTAAAATCATTCAATCAATCTATCATCATTCAATCGATATCTATTAAAATAAAACAAATATAACATGGCGTATAATCCACTTATAACTTACTTCAAGGAACCGGCTCACTTGGTGTGTTATAACCGAAGAAGAAGATATCGACCAGAATACAATACTATCGATTGAATGACATATGCTTGTAGGCACTTCTACCGCTTTTTGAGGCTGAAGTACTTCAGACAGAGACTCGGATAAGTTTCTTCCTTAAAAATTTGGAAGATTTAGGAAATTAAGCCATATCAACAATAGCTCATCTTTGATCAGAAATTTCATGGTAAGCAACTTCGAAGGTTCAATGCTTGAAGAATTTCGTTGCATGTTCTTGAACAGGCAAACTTAGTGGGACCTTCGTTTTTGTCTCGATAATTGGCTTTGTATCACATTTCATTTTTGTTAACACTATATCACTACTGAGATGGCACACGTAAGAACGACTGCAAATGTATGATTACTAAACTTTTTGTGTCGAAATATAGCACACGGGCGTTGTGTTCCCACAGGGATCAGTAACCCCATTGCTTGGTAGCAAAAGCAACTGCACTCTGTCCACTTGCTCCCCTAATAGCAGCTACTGCATAAAAATTGCTTACAAGAAAGTGGTAGTATACACCTGCATCAAGTGTTATATTATAGAGCGCACTTTACTTAAAGTGCTTATGCATCGAAAATTTCGAATATACTTTTTTAGCTAAAATCGAAACTAGAATGAATATCATATTGTTTTTGTTCTTACTGGCGAGAAAGGTGTAGAAATTAGCGCTTGTTTTGAGGCACTAGGTGCGAATTTTGATAGCCATTGCGTGATATCATAACGAGGATAAAACCGAGTGCATTCTTTAGGCCAATATCAGTTGATAAACAAAGCGTAAGAAAGCTTCTCGTCTTGGCGTGCTACGGCTCATTAAAATGGTAAACAGTGACAGTGAATCGCCATTTTATGATGAAGCTACTGATTATCAATTAGACGATGATGGCACTGATGACCGTGTGCTTGCACAGCCAGGCCTACTACTACTAGTACAACGTGTAGGGTAACAGGTGCATGCCACGGAGAGCCAATAGCTGAAGATTCGGATGCCCGAGATAAAGAAAATGTCGAGGCCAATGACCACAAAGGACTGCTACCAAAAACTCTTGAGGATTGATTTGAGAGGCAAATCCAAGTTCAGGAATGGTGAGTACCAGTATCTATTACGTATTGCAGCTCATAGCTTGTCAAATTTTGTAAACAGTCACTTAGGACCTATAAGCAAAGCGTTAAAGCTGTACAACGTGTAGGGTCATGGCTTCTGCGTTAGATGAAGTAGAGTTTGCATTGATTAGAGTCTTCTAATTTACTCTTTGATCTTCTAGGCCAACTCGTCTTTTCTGGCAGAATACAATATTCTTTTCCAAAACTGGACACCCGGTACAAACAGTATTAGAGCTTGCGAACATTTCTTCCTCCTCAATTGTGTCATCCATTTTTGAACACATATCACGGATAGTCCATGCAAGGAATTGAAATACATAGCTATGGCATTATAATTTTCCTTTACTAGTAGGCCATTTCCAATCAACCAACTCAACATACCTCCCTGCCCTCTTTTCCTCAACTTTGTTAATTGTTACTACTTGACCAGGGTCTAAAATACAAACACAAAGACAAGTCTCACCTGTCTTTTAGCTCTATCTGTCAGTGACTGATCAATGGTATCTGCTGTCTCTGCCAACGATAAATCAATCAACAGCATCTGGGTTTAGCGTCCTTTTCATTTCAAGTTTGGTAGCGATTTCCTGATTCTTCGTAAAGCAGTTCACATCGAAATGGTCAGAGTAAAGAAAAGACGAGTTGGTGCTGCTCCACTTTGGCCTATGTCTTCGCACAAACCTGACCCAAGCTTGGTGTCTTTTCCTGTCTTTTTCCTTGAGTGAAAACGTATGAACGGATTTCCCCTCTGTATGCTGACCATTTAAGCAGCTTATTCCGTTCGGGAGACCAGCCACACAGTACCATCCTCCACGACGTTTGCAGGACTTACTAGTGGAATCCATGCTAACAAGCGATCAAAATGTTTTGCGTACTCGTTATGACATGCGCAGTAGCTAGAATTCGCACTTGAATTGCCAAAATATCGTTGAGGGCTCATAACTTGTTTTCCATATGAGTTATGATACTTTAGTTTGTAGCATGATGATCAGAGCACAAAGTTGCATTAGAAATGCAAAAAGTTAAATTTCGAAATTTTGTATGCATAAGCACTTAAAGTATTATAGTTGTAATGAAATACGTGCCTGTTCTTGTGTGTGCACTACAAAGATAAGTGAGAAATAGAACTAGAAGTTACCAGTGCGTTGTTTAGTTGGCAAAGCGGAATTTGTAATAACTGAAAGACCAGCGTTCTACAATAAATCAAAATATCTCATGTGGATTAACATAAAGAGTTCAACAAAGGAAACTACAATAGTCTAAAGCACGGAAATTTCAGAAGTGCATTGGCATATTATTTCGATCCTCAAAACGTGTGAGCTCTACCATCAATTTACTGAACTGTCAGTCTTAATAGCTGGCAAATATGATTATGCATGACACAAAAGTATACAAAGAAAAAACTATTTCTCAAAAACATTATCAAATAAGGAAATTTTTACCTCGAACACTTCTGTATTATCTTTCCCAGAGCCAAGACCACAACCGAGATCAAACTTACCCATTTCACTGAATACCTAAAGAAGGATAAGTTTTCTAACTTCTGGACTTCGATTAAGAGAAAGCCCATTCCCCGTCGACAGAAAATAAATGTAGGTTGTAGTCAACAATTTATAAAGAACTATTCTTTAAAATTACCTTTTCATTTGTAAGTCTGCTTTCATTTCTTAAGTAATAAACACTTTCATCAACTGACAATAAACCAACCGTCGACTTGCTTTCTGTTTTGATGTCCAGGCGTAGAGAAGAACCTGGCGTGAAACGACCGCTATCATCTGGTGAAGCCAAAGTCACAACCTCAAAGAAGCAAATTCAATGAAGTTTCGTTACATTTTCGAGCAATGAAGTTTCATTATTCTAATAAATTCTGTGAGAATTACACTAATCTAAGACTGATAAATTTTCTGAAAACAAAAACAAATGTTTCGACAGTTGAAGGTAGATGAATCGCTGGGCTACTTCCAACCTTTGGAGGATGCGTAATCTCACTTCACAAGTTCTCTACTGGTCTCCATATGGGACACATTTAGTCTTTCATTAAAGGCCGAGGGCAAGGTACAGAAGACACTTGATACAAAATTATAGCATACGTATGCGTTCTTACGAGAAATTAGTATGTGAAAGCTTTTGAAAAACATTCTTATCATAACTTCGGAACGCAGGGCTCTCAAAATGTATGTAGTTTCCCAAAGTCCGAGGGACATTTTTCAAATATCTCATCAAGATTTTCTGGGGTAGCTAATAAGACTAAACCACATTGCCGGTAACACTCTTGTAAATCTTAAAAAAGCACTCCATAGTGCTCTTTAGGCTTGGAATAATCTCTTATTGCTAAAAACAAAACTTTCAAAACATTTTTTTTAAATTCATCACTTCACAGGAGAGAACATCAAAGTTCTTTCCTGGCCTGAGCAAAACTCTCGGTGAGAGGGATTTGGACCGTGGGATGTGGGTTGTCCATGCATAATGTAAAGATTTATATGTATTACTTGTACGCTTATCCTATAATCTCGCATTAAGGCGACGGCGCCTACATCCGGATAATCAAAACTTTGCATTTTCAAGTCTAGAAATTAGAGCCGCATATAGGCACCCAGCGCCTTTATCTTTTCTGCTAAATATCACTTTGTATCATCTTCTTTAGACCTGTGTAAAAAGACTCTATAGAGCAAGCAAATAATATATTTTTTGGAGTTCACAGTAAGTGATGAAACCTCACATATTAAAAGATACAGTAAGACTATTAGTTCATGAAGTTTGTGTCAGGAAAAAAGAAATCAAAACAGGAAAGAGACTAGAGGCCCCTTGTTTAGTGACTGTGAAGTACCGGGGAATATTGTCTCAAAATTAGAGCCTATTATGAAAGACTTGCGTATTTAATAGCTTTGCATTAAGACAATCACCTTATTGATTTGCGCTGTGGGGAAGCACGCAAATTTTTACGATGACCTTGAAAGCAACCTCAAGGTATAGCACTGATGGCTGAACATGATTTAGGCTAAACAATATATAAACAACGCAAAGCTTGCAATATGCTGCCTCGTGCTCAAATTTACGCATGAAGGTGTACAACAGACACAGACGACGCAAAAAGCATAATTTTGTGTGTGTGCGCATCGATGCAACTTTCAGCAAAAGCATTTACTAGTGTTCTCTAAGAAGTTTGGCTGTGTGTTCATCGAATGTGAATGCCAAGCCAGGAAGAAATTCTAATACAATTCTAATACAACTACTAATACAACAACTACAACTACTACAACTACAACAACTACAATCTAATACAAGTAATCAATAATAATAATGACATACACAACAACAACATATAATGGCTGTATCTACTTATAGAAATTATTGTGGAAGAGCCTCCTAAGTAGGTGAACTAACAAGAAAGAGGCTCCCCATAGCTCTTAATGGGCAGTTATATATTAAGATTTCATTTTTCATGCAGAGATGTCAGATCGCTGTATATTTTGATCACAGTACTATTAATGCTACATGGCATTTAGGAAATAATCCTTTAGGTGCTTTTTAAACAGAAATTTCGATGATGAGAATCTTATCGTTGTCGGCAGACCGTTCCACTGTTTTGCCCCCGTAGATCGAATTGATCATCAGCCATACTGGAGAGTGTTTCTTTGGGCTAAAAACAGACCTCCACTTGTTGATTGCTTTGTATTGTGAGAGTGAATTGATGTAACATGGCAGAAGAAATTGTGGAAGTAAACTGGTGTTAGCTTATTGATTGATTCATAAACGAAAGTTAACAGCTTAGTCTTAAAAACATCATCAATACGTAGTAGCTGTAACTTTTTAAAGATTGGATAGGAATGTGCAAGAAAAGTTTGATAAGAGATTGCCCGGAGAGCTCTTTTCTGCAGCTTAAATATTTGTTCTAAGTATGATGCCAATGTTTGACCCCAGACAATAATACCGTACTGTACAAAAGACAAAAACAAAGCATTGTACAGTATTATCAATATGCTCCTTTGGGAGGAGACACCTAACCTTAAACAAAATAACACACTTTCTTGCCAATTTTTTTGAAAGTTCAGAGATATGATATTTCCAAGTAAGATGCTCGTCCAGCAAAACTCCCAAGAATCTAATGTATTTCACTTTAGCGATGTGTTTCTTACCAATCTTAGAGATAGAGTCTGCAGAGGAATGACAAATGATGTAGTTAGCTTTGCTTACATTCAAGGAAAGCTTATTTGCATCAAGCTATCGCTTCACATATTTCAGCTCATTGGTTACTTTTTTGTGAGATCCTCAATTGTGTCTGAGTCATAATAGGTATTTATATCATCAGCAAAAATATAAAATTTCAAACGTCTAGAGACATTTGGTAGATCATTGATAAATAGAATAAAGAGCAAAGGGCCAAGCACTGATCCCTGAGAAACACCACAGTTAATATGTAGTGGGTATGAGCACTTACCATTAATTGAAACATACTGTATTCTGTCTGTCAAATAGGACCGGAACTACTCAAGTGTGGTTCCACTAATTCACTAATGCTCAAGTTTAGCAAGTAAGATCCTATGGCTAAAAGTATCAAATGCTTTCTGCAAGTCAACAAATATGCCACACCCAAACCTTTTATTATCTAGGGTATTTTTGACTGCCTCTGTCATACTAATTAGCACATGATCAACAGAGTTATGTTGTTGAAAGCTGAAAACCAAACTGTAATTGATAGATTATCTTTTTGCAAGTCACAAATCCGTAGAGCCTTTTGTACATTAGTTTCTCATATATTTTGCAAAAAATAGCTAACAACGACATTGGCCTATAGTTAGAAACTTCCTCAGGACTTCCCTTTTTATATATAGAAACTACTTTAGCTACTTTTAATTTTTTAGGAAAAATTCCTTTTGAAAAAGATTGGTTAACCAACTCAGCCAGTGGATGAGAAATATGTCGCTTGAGAATTTTCAATAAGTTTACTGGAATACTATGAGGACCTACTGACTTTGCTGAATCAAGATTTGACATTACATCCTCAACCTCAAAATGTGTAACTGGTGATAGATACAAAGAGTTATCAGAATTGTTACGTAGATATTTCATAGGAGGATTTGGTGTTCTTGGAATGGTGTTAATTATTTTTTCGACGACATTAAAGAAATATTCATTTAAAGTATTTGACATTTGGGTATCTTCTGATATCAAATTACCACTTATATCTTTGATTTGAGAAATATTTGAATGTTTCCGGTTCTTTTGTGATATTATTGATTTGATACCTGTCCAGACCTTTTTCATATTTTTGCTATTTACTTCAAAGAAGTTTTGATAGCACTCTAATTTGCTTTCCTTTAGTTTATTGGCAACCCGATTTCTAAAGCTTTTATAAAGTTTGATATTATCCTCGCACCTGTTATTTTTCATTTTTCTAAGAAGTTGATCACGAATTCTCATCATTTTTTGTATTCTTTTATTAATCCAAGGCTTTGCTTTGAGTTTCATTTCTTTTTTAGTACATCTCTTAGTAGGTACATTTTTTCAACCAGTGAAGTAGTATTATCAAGAAATTTATTGTAAGCGTGATCAACATCCGTAGCATAATTGATATAGTTGAAAACCATTGCAGTGAAGTCACTAAGAAAGTTTCTTCCATTAAAAGATGAGTAGTCTGATTTAAGAATCTCTAGCTCTTTGTATGATATATTTGCATTTTCAACTATCAAGAACTGAGGGAAATGATCAGATATGTGTCAAAATATTTCCACATGTAATTTTGGTGTCAAGTACATTAGTAAATATATTGTCAATAATTTTTGATGAATTTTTAGACACTCTGGTAGGATGAGTTATACAGGGCAAGAAATTATTTGAGAAAAAAGTATTTACAAAGTCGGAAGTAGGTGTATGCGAGTCATAGTTTAATAAGTTAATATTAAAGTCCCCCATGATGAAAACTTGCTTGTTTAATAATTTGGGCAAAATTATTCTAAAATTTGAAATGAATGTCTCAATATCAGCTCCTGGGTGTCTGACGGTGCAACAGAATAAAAGGTTTTTGCTATTTTTGTTATCAATTTCAACCCAAATGTTTTCAAATCCATTGCATATTTAGTTCAGATCATCACAACTCCTTGAATTAAGATTAGTTTTAACATAGAGCCCAACACCTCCATTTTGGCTTGTTGAAGACGTCTCATAAAACTTATAGCCACTTATATCAATATTGGTTAGTATCTTGCTTTGTTCAGAGCTCCAAATTTCAGATACTCCTATAACACCAAAAGATTCCTTTGAATCAACACATAATTGAACCAGTTCATCAGAATGGCGAGAGACTTCATATGTTAGTGTGTAGAATAGAAAGCTGACTATTGCTGGAGTCCAAAGATGCAAGCTCAGGGACAGTAAAGTATCTTGAATGGATAGTACTAGGGAGGTTTTCATCAATATCGTATTCACTCAAGAATGGCAGCCCAGTAAGACCTGAATTCGATTGAAAACTAGGTAGGTCATGGATATACGAGGGCATTTCAAACTTATTTGTGTGCAGCATAGTAGTTATAAGGTTACGACCTCTCTTTACTTTATCCGGAAAAATATAAAAGAAACTGTAAATGAAAGAAGAGTTTCTGGCTAAGCAGCATTTAAAAATAAAAAAGAAGGGGTATGATTGGGGTTTATTATGAGTGCACTTATGTCAACAAGCTATCGCTATTATGTGCGAAACAATAAAGAGGTGTTAACTACTGAATGTTTTCAATGCATGAATTAAAAAGGCTTTGTCTGAATTCAACAGTTGGTAATAGGGAAATAATACTAGACAAAAAATAACAAAAAATGAATACCGGAAATTACTTAATCTGTTATTTAAGCTTAAACTTAAGGTCCTCTAAATTTTCAAAGTACTTATATGTACCACAATTAAACCAGCATAGATTGCAGTTGATGTCTGCAAATGCAAAAGAAGTCTCACTTGATTCAAGTAGCTTGTTAGCTTTCTCCAGCATCTCCGATCCCCTCTTATATTTTCCGCTATTTTTTCTTGCTCTATAAACCATAGTCCTATGTCGCCACGTGGTAAAACGAAGGATCATCTGCCTGCACTTCTCCCATTATGACTTGTGGTCTTTCCAATTCTGTGCGCTCTATCGATAACATCATAAGGAATTTCCACTCCAATATCAGCGAAAACGTCCTTTACTTTATCAAGGCAGTCTTGAGCTGTTTCTTTTTGCCCCAGAGAAGGCAACTCAATGCCACAAATTCGCAAACAAAGACGGCGTTGGTATTGTTCCATACCATCATTCGCCACGTGCAGTTGCGATATATGACTCTCCATAACGGCAATCTTGCCTTCCATCATGCTTATTTTTTGTTTTTGATCGCTTATAATTTCCATTAACCCATTGATACAATCTTTAGTTGCTACCTTCTCTTCTAGTTTAGTAAAGTGCTCAGTCATCAAGTCATAAAGACTTTCTATAGTTAGGGCCGAAGGAGGCAAGGTCGCATGACTTGGAGAGTCCCGTTTGCCTTTACGTGATTTAGTCATATCCCACTCCAGAGTCTCCAATACTGAGTCAATGTCCAAGGCTTGAAATAATGTAAGGAGGTTACCCCCGTTCCTCCCCCCGTACTCGCTGTATGTGTTCTTGTTCATGCTTAGTTTTCGTCATTCGGTCATAGATCTAATAGAAAACTTGAACTCTGCTTCCTTTCGATATAAGTATCTACATTAGCAATAAATAATACCCACAAATCAAACAAGTTTTAAGTCAATATATGCCGCTAGCCAGAGCTTCTCATTTACGCCTCCGCCATCAAAGCCATCTCTCCATTGCAGAAAGACGGTAAAGTCGCGAGAGAACGAGCTAGGAAGAGGAACAGTGAGCCGTATTTCATACATTTAGTTGAGCATCCTTAAGGTACACGAGTAGTAGGTACATAAACATGAATAATGTGGTATTATATGTAGTATGTAAGGTGATAAGTAGTGCTATACCATGTACTAGGCCGTAAGATGAGAATGGGTCTACTTTGCAAACTGGACCGTAGGCTTACTCCGCAAAAGTTTATTGCAAGTTCTCAACTAGAAGAATAAGTATTCCAATTTGACGCATAATTTGTTGGAAAATCCCGAGATGATTATCTTTAACATTTGCCCAGTTTAAGCTATAGATTTTCGAAGTTAGTGATTTGATGGAAGAGCTAGAAGTCAGTGTGTTTGCCATTCATTAGTCTCTTTTATTTGGTCTTCCATTAAGTAAGTAACAAGTTGGCAATCACAAAATCTGGATATTAAAGTAACAAATGGGGACAGTTCGTATAGCGACCTTAATATCCTTCAACATTATTCTATGTCTGATATCCCAAATATTGTTAATCTATACAATATACAAATCAACTGTTATGGTGTTTCTGTATTTCCTTTAGTGTTTAATTGAGGGAAGGGTACTTTCGATTGCTGGTCTTTTAACATTTCTATCAACTTTAAGAAGAGTGCAACGTAGAAATTGACTCCCCCCTATCCTCTTCAATGGCTTCTAACAAAGTTCCCTAAAAGTGTGGCTTAAGGAGCAACCATGAAAGAGTCATACTGCCAAATGATGTATATTGTTTTAAAGCAACGTCATTAGTCATAAAGATTATATTCTTATTTTCTTTCTTTCAGAGTATGTTGCTTTTGTTGACAATGTTAGCAAAATTCAAAACAGTGAATATTCTGGAGACCCACACTTTCACATCCAAAAAAGGATATCAAAAAATTAATCTAATCTTGCACAGATAATGATAACGCCAAATCTTGGCATCAAGTGCTAACTATTTGCGGAGAAGAAATATAATTCACAACCAGTTCGTATGCTCAACTTGTCAAAAGGCAACAGTCGCATTGCGTCTCTAAAAACATTTCAGGGAAGAAACTTAGAGGAAACTGCTTATTGGTACATTACAAGCCAACATGACAAAAACAGTGGAAATTGGCGAAATTCAGTTGTATAGCTCAGGTACAGCATCCACTGTTAAGGATGCAATAAAATGGATTGGGTACAAAAAGTAATGAAACCTAAGAGCGTTACAACAAACAGCAACAGGGATACTAAAGAAGCTGTGGGTGAGACTGTTCATGACGCTGTGATTGCTGATAAGACTAGAAATATTATAATCTCTATATGGGAAGAGTTGGTAGAGTTGCAGGCTGATCAATATTATGTTATTTCACACATGATAACAAAATCATACAGTAGGTTGAAATTTATCACGACACAGCATCCAAAAACTAGAGATTTTGAATCTGAAAAAATCACTGATTGGCATACTATTCCTGTTGAAGAGTATATGAGTGATATCACACAGCATTTGGCAAAACAAAGCTTTGAATGTGGTAGAAAAGATAACATTGTGCCAAATTGATTCAGTGCATTTGGTGCTCCAAGTAAATGTTAGCAGGATAGTTTCGTTAGTAGCTACATTGTCACATTACTCTAAGCGTGAATAGCAAACACAAAACAGTAGGAGTTTTTGCCAAAGAATCTGAAGAGCTTCTGCATGAAAACATTTTGCAAGAGTATTCTTCAGCTTTGGATAAATTGGAGTTGAACCTGGAGAACATTGATATTACTTAGAACAGTAAGAACTTTGTGCTCTCAATTAAAAAACATGAGTATTAAGTTTAATTTTCAACGTTTTATCAAACATTTTCAAAGAAGATTTGCTTTAAAGGGATTTGCAACCAGCACTTTGGGTTATTCCCATTGTGACAAAATTTTGCTTACTTGCATCTGCGTTTATGGTCAAAAGCTCTCAGGCCTTTCCCTGATTAGACAAGTGAAGAAGAGTTTCCAAGATATTACACTGTCTTTGTTCATTGGAAAAAAATTTATGATATGCACCAATTGTGCTCTCTCCCAAATGCTTTTTTCTACATTTCATATTTATGTCTGTGAATAGTATATAGAATTCTCATTATCATACTTGACATCTTATATACGAGGTTACCATTTGAAGACTTACCCAGCTGGAACTTTTCCAGGCAAAAATTTCTAATCTTTTGGTAATTAGTATGAGAGCCACATTGAAAAACATTATAATTGTGATTGAAATTTCTTTATTGGGGTATAGCAGGACATAAGACATAAACGTTGAGAACAAGATTTAGTCATGATTGCACGGTTATGCCTTTGTCTTTTATGATTTGTTTCACAGTTTTGCTTTAAGTCTGGCTATGTTACAATACAAATATTTCAATCACAATCATAATGTTTTTGCAATGACTCTTTTACTATAGCTCATAAGTCGGCTGCAATTTTCCTGAAGTATTTTGGTATTACTTGCAAAATTTAGCACATTGAAAGGAAGATGTATAACTTTGTGGCAGAACAAACCACCCTGAACGCCAGACTAATTTTTTTTAAAACTTCCTTCATGTATATATTGCTACTTCTACAAATACAAATCTCACTTACTACAAGGTAATTTGTATTCGGCTGGCTTACAAATAAATTAAAAAACAAGAATACAGTCAATATAAAATCGATACTTAGCAACTAAATACAATGATATTAGTAGCTTAGGAGTTCTGGGTTAGACCATGGCTTATTTCTCATACAAAATATGTAGTATGTTGAGCGGATGATTATAGTAGATATCTTAGAAATAATGAAGTTTAGATCACCGTTGCTGAAGCCTCTTTCCATGCAAAGTTTAAGAACTGAGTCAGAGGAATTCCAAATATGCAAAGACAGCTAATGGTGAGATTAATAAATTTTACCTGTTTATAATCGTTGGCAAGATTAGTAAGAAGGGGACGATATCATGATTATAATAATGTATTTTAAGTATACAATAATACACCTCACTACATTAAGGCAGTGTATAATTGGCAAGTCTGCTATATATATACATATATATATATGTGTGTGTGTGTGCGTGCGTGCGTGCGTGCGTGCGTGCGTGCGTGCGTGCGTGCGTGCG